>CABFWB010003321.1:0-10431 GCA_902151455.1 Timema bartmani
CCCTCTGACATGACGGTTCCACATTCGTCTTTCACTCTGGGATGTTTCGATATAGTCGTGAACGCTTCAAAACAGCTAGAGAACCCCTCAACATGGCAAATCCACAGACCTCTTTCACTATAGGCCAGTGGTATACATAGTGCATTTATTAATTGTGTCTTTATATTATACTCGTGAACTCCAAAACAACTTCTAGAAAACATCTTCAGCATTGTGGCTTGAATCTTTCACTCTAGGCCAAGACGTTGTTATTTCAAATTGTCACTATGTAGGCCTACTTGTTAAATTTTTAAAACAGTTAGAAAACTCCTCTGAAATAGCGACTTCAGAATTTAGTTGGCGATGGGCTTACTTTGAAACATAAAGCTGTCTATAATATTTAGTCAGTTTTTCCAAACTTTAGGAAAATCCTTCCAAAATGGTGGCTTGAGTCTTTTATTCCAGAAAATGGCTACTTTGTTCCTTCATGATGTGTCTATATATTAGTGGACTCCTCAAAACCACTATGAATATTATTTAAAAGGGTTGGTTGAGTCTTTCATTCTAGGTGGAGTTATTTTGTTCCTTAAAGTAGTTCTAGTTATCTCTTCAAAACTATAGGTAAAAGTCCCTCCAAAATGGTGGCTCCAATCTTTCATTCCATCCCACGGTTACTTTGTTTCTTCAAAATGTTTCTAAATACTAGTGGACTCTTCAAAACAAGTGCTCGGAGATGGCGGCTCTACAGTCCACTTCCCCTCCAGGTCTGGATTACTTTGTTCCTCCAAGAAGTCATTCTACACTCGTGGCCTACTCTAGCGAGCCCTATTGTTGCATCTGTGTACTTGAGCGATGCTTTTCTCACAATGATATAGAACATCTTCAAGACGCTCCTTCCTTGGGTTCTGAGCTAATTGGCAAGACTTGTTCCACCCTGCTTGATCGTACTCTTTGCTCCCTACGTCTTGCTTACTAACTAGCGCTACAAACCTCGGAAACAATGCGCTAGTTAAAGGAGTACTTAGACTAGAATACCAATCACAGAATAGGTCCACGTGGCTGAGTAGTTAAAGTAGTTGATCACAGGTATAGTGGCTTCTTGTTTAATTTAGGGTAGTGCTGATAAAGTTACGAGACTAGGTGTACACTCCGCTTATCCTGAAAGGTAGAAAGCTTACCTTGAAAGGTTACACGTTAGTCTCGAAAGGTAAAAAGCTTACCTTTAAAAGTTACACTATGGCGGAGCTTAATCAGATGAGGTAAGACTATTCACCTCTCGTAATAAACGGAATGTACCTGCATTTGTGTGGAATGAGAGCAGGATATGATTTAGTAAAAAAAAAAAAAATCCCAGTAAATTCGGCCAGGATTCGAACACCAACCTCCTGCGTCACTGGCCAAACCAGACAAGACGATAATGACACCTTTTCCGTGCGTCCGCTGTTGCGGGTTGTTTCCAACCAGTAAATATATAGGCGCCAGGTCCACTTTCCTAGGTTGAGTTAGTTTATAAATCGTGTAGGAAAGTAATGTGTGTGTTTATAACGTGCACGTTAAATGTATGTAACAAAAATATTTAAATGTTAACACTTGGTCCATTGGCTTAAAAACTGTTTGAAGCTAGCGCGTTTAATTGCGGCAACTAGTAAATATAATGAATCAATAAACCTCATCGTACCTCCTTGTACTCATGAGCTCCTGTTATCGTTGAAGAAATAATCTGCCTGCCAGTCTCTCGCCGTGGACAGAAAGGTTCAGAGATCCTACCTAATGTCTTGAATGAAGTTGGTTCATCGATGCTCGAAAATAATATATTTGAAGGACGTTGCCTATTTGTTAGGCCTACGTCACAGCAAGTTGAGATACAATTTACACTATTAATGGATTTCCGTTTTATTTGGCAAGTTTTAAAGAACGACATTCTTAAATAATCCTAAAAGTAAAACGTAGCCCTACATTGTCAAAACATTATTTGTTGGATTTTGAAATGTTTTTTCTTGTAAACTTATTTTATTTTAAATCGTGTACAACTCGGGCTATTTGATTTATTCACTAAAAAGGCCATTATGACTCTTCCCTCCAGGATGTAGATTTAAAAAGTCTGTAGGAGTATGTGTCTATCTAGAATAAGTAACAAGAGAAAGGTAATTTTGAAATTTAGGTCGATGCTGTTAGAGCGGAAATAGTAGAGTGAGTGTTTATACTCGTGAGAGGAAGAAGGAAAGTGCTATCTATACAAGAGGCCTCGCAGGGTGAAATGCTCATTTTATTCACACTCTCTTTTGTACATTGGCGTCTAAGGGCCAGTTTCATAGTCAGATTTAGTACGCCTCAAGTGCTGCGCTATACTAAATACAGGATGACATATACCTAGATTAGAATGGAATGGATCAGTTTCATATGCGAAACTGGCCCATTCCATTCAATTTAGATAGGTGTCATGTATTTAGTGTAGCGCCACATTTGAGGCGCACTTAGTATTATTATGAAACTGGCCCATTCTATTCTGGTATAGGTAGGTGTCATCCTGTATTTAGTATAGCGCCGCACTTGAGGCGTGCTAAGTCTGACTATGAAACTGGCCCTTAAACTGACTTCGTCTCTCTCCGTTGTCTTTTTCAGCAACATCGTTTGTCCACTAAGCCACGTGATCTATTGTCACGTTCCTGTAGGGCATTCACTTAGCTCACATTACTGGGTTCATCTAATTTACTAAGTTCCGGTGTGACGAACCGTCTCAACATTTGTGCAGATATATTGTTCTAGAACGTATCACTAAATCGCACGGGTGAACGTAATATTAAATACACCAAGTGAAACATTATTTTCTCCAACTCCTCTTCCCGTACCCCCTTTTACTGAAGGAAAAAAAAATTCTCAAATAAGAGAATAAAATTATTTCATCATAACTTATCTCTCCCAAAAGGGAGAACGTTGCTAAGCGATATATTTATTTTTAAGAAGGGATTTTATTATTTTATTTTTAAGAAAATTGTATAGGAAAAAGTAATGTATTTTGTGCGTGAAAATGTTTCCACTTGGTCTTGTCTCCCATTTAATAAGCAGATTACAAGAGGCAAGTTTTCGGAGCTTGCACGCTCCGCAACACTTGAATAGTCAACAGTGCGTCGCCGCCAGAAGGAGGACCGGAAATTAAAGATAAGGCTCTTGAAGAGGGGGTAGGGTGGGGGGCGGAGATATTAAGAAACTGTTTGGCGGGATGTAAGAAGCTTCTCCAAGTTGTAACAATAGGGTGTTCCCTTCTTTACTGCAACCCTTGGTGCTGCTGACGTAAAGTTTGTGTGTCTCTTGAGTTTAGTTTTTGATCGGCTTGCTAACCAGAATTAAGAGCGAAGAGGGGGCTTTTGATCGTTTTTGCTTGTTGTTGCTAAAGATTTTTTTTTTAAAATTCGTTTTAACACAAAATTGTTGTTTTTGTTACATCGCGTCTTGGAAATCGTCCAGAGTATCTGCATTTAGTTATACTCTTTTAAACCGCACAAGGAGTATTCTCACCGGACGTCCCGTGTTTGGATCCTGAACGACTCATTATACGCCTTGATCGTTCTTGATACGCGTGTGTTTAATATTAGTGAACGCTGGATTATATTGTCTTGTGTTTGAGCGACAGGTATCCCACCAATGTTTTATGATGAGAAATGAATTGAGAGATGAATATGAAATGATTGTAACATCTATTAATTAATGTGGGGATATAGGGAACACAACAAAAGGTGATTGATTTTGCAGGGTTTTTTTTAAAATCAAAAAACATTTGTTTAGTAAAAATAAATCAAACATTTCTCCAGTACAGAGTTTAATTTCCTTCACATGGTGATATAAGCAGTTGTTGAATATCTGTCAGGGTGTCCTAGAATTTAATGACAACTTTTTTTATCTTCATTTAAATAGTGCCGCTATGCTCATGACAGATACTCAACAAATGTTGATATTATAATGCGAAGAAAGTTAAACTCTGTTTCTACTGGAGCAATATTTCATTTATTTTGGCAAAAAAAAGTTTTGCTATGAAAAAAAAACCACTGGTCTTTTCGCGTTTCCTACATCCCCACCTTAAGTTGATTGATTGAAATAATTAACTTTGGTGAACATTATGAATCACAATTGCTTTTACATCATTATGAATCACAATTTTTTTTACACCATTATGAATCACAATTGCTTTTACACCATTATGAATCACAATTGCTTTTACACCATTTATGAAAAAACCCAAAGTGGGTGTAACTGTCACACATTCATCCCTCGTGATTGCTAAGACGCGAATCGGAGTGATTAATTCACCTCCGTGCCTATTGACAGAGAATAAGCCAGTGTCCTTCCGCCTCGAGTCACGGGGCCTCTTTACAATTCCGCGACCTTCAAGGAAAGAAAGGTCCACCAATTGTGGTTAGCCCGGATACAATTTCTCTTTTACTAATAATTGTGCCAAGACCTCACTTTCACTTTAAGAACAAGCGAAGTCCAGTGGATGGGGTGAATCTTGTTGAAGGCCAGTTCTTTCACAAAGTCTATTTCTTATGTCAGAACAACCAACTAAACAAACACATTACTACCCTGTCGAGCTAGTAAGAGCGAAAATTAGGCTCAAATGTTTTACTCTAAGGACCAGAGCTATATACAACTTGGCTAGGTTACTAATAAATATACTGTATTAAGTTTCAGGCTAAGAAATAGAAAGGTATCATTTAGATTATTTTTTTCATTTATTTGAGGTATTTAACGTACACTTTCTGAACCGACTGATATCGGCACACGACTTATAAACTATCTTAAATCTAGAACAGACACAACATCCCGTCCAGGGCCGTTAATTTATCACTGTGAAAGGGGAAACTCATATTTCATCAATAATAACATTTTTCGTCCATGCCAAGAATCGAGCTCGGGATCCTTAACTTAGTAGACAGACACGCTACCGACTGAGCTAAGGTATCGAGCTAGAATTAAGAGGAAGTGTGCTTGTATTTGCGTGGCGGTAGAGTGTGAAACCATTTAGGGAAAACTACACTTGGTTCACCCCCCCGAACCTCCCCGTCTCCTGCAAACCAGCCCAGGTGAGCCTGACGTTTAGTCTCCGTGACCACCTGTGCAGGTCACAATGGTGTGCTCTAATGGCTTTATCTATTGGTTTTGGTATGAGGAGCTAAGTAAAATTAAATGCACCCGCATTTGCGCGGAAAAAAGGCTTTGGAAAAAATCATACAATAATTGAATCACGTGAGAGGAAACAAATTAAAAGCATTTTATTTTAGGCACTGAACATCTATTTTGGTTCAAAAACGACTAACCTTTTCTTTTTTTTTTTACTAAATTTCACCTTTTATAGTATAGACTTAAGGGGAGCGTTTATCAGAACGCTGAGAAGCGTTGCAGACGCCCAGGAATGCCGTGCTATTAAATCAATGTTTTGTTATTTCAAAATATGATCCACTCCAAAACGAGGGTAAAAGGTGACATTTGTTCATTTTTTTAAAGGTTTCACGTGAAATGTCTCAGCTCTTTGAATAAAGTAAATTATTATTATTATTATTATTATTATTATTATTATTATTATTATTAGCACCGCGTCTTACTACCCGTTCGGGTTATACGCACTTACGCTAATGTGTAATGGTAGGGTGATTGTGGGATGAAACGGAGGACCTACAGTTTAACGTGGAATCCGAACCACGGTGGAGGCCTGGCATTCCGCACATTCACAAGTTGTGATTAATACACATCTTGTCCGAGGTGAAGGAAGGGTTTGGTAATCAGATAAATCTGTGCCGGGACCGAGGATTGAACCCCGGACCCTCAGCACAGAAGTCTGACACCTTACCCCTAGACCACCAGGTCACCGTAAATTATTAGAAAACCTGTGTTTGGCTAGCGGTGGAGTGTGAAACAATTTAGAAGCAAATACTGATCAGTTCACCCGGTCGGGATTATAAACCCGACCTCCCCACCATTGACAAACTGGTCTATATGAGCTTGACGTCTAGTTCACTTGCCCACCGGTCCGGCTTACGTGGTATAAATGAGAACACAATAATTTTGTTAGGCACAAAAAAAAAGAGAAATGAATCACTGTTTTACATACCATGTGTTCAGATATTATGTCATCCTTTTTGAAATGCTGTAGCACCCTAATCCCATTACGCCCCATTCCCCTCAGCTCAACACTTCATCAATACAGATGAAGCTCAACAGTTGAATGTATTTGGTCGTTCGAATGAACCTCGTTTCCCTCCTCCCTCTCTGCCAATTCTCCCTATTTTAGCCCCCAGGGGGACTCGAACCCAATATATCCCTCCCTCACACCCCTTTTCATTAATCCCTCTCCTTGCACGCCGGTGTCGCCACCCTTCCAGTAACAAAATACCCTTGTCAGGAAGATGAAAAGCGCGTCCCCCGGCTTTGCGATTCCAACCGCGGGCCGCCACATCCAGACTTATTGTGGTTACCTTCCCTCCTCCTCCTCCTACACTCCCTCCTACCCTACACACACACGTGCTAGCCTCGGCCCTCCTGAATATTCACGAGATCCCGCCAAACGGATTGTTTAGAAAAGTGTTTAGAAACTCGTTATCCTCTCATTCTAACGGTCCTTGTGTTTTGATTAACATGGTTAATTGAGCTGACAATACCGAATACTTTTTGTAAATCGGATTTGGTCAATTAGCTTGGATGAGCTAGATGATTTAGTCGCTCGCTACACTTTGTGTTTCCGATGATGTAATGGAATCATTCTGAAACGTCGGCCTATTTCCCTGTGAACGCAACAGGGGTTAGTAACTTAATTACCACCCCTTCCCCCCCACCCTATATTGGTGGACACATGAAAATGGAGTCAGTCTTGTCTTGTTGGGATTGAAATCCCTGCCCGGTGTACTAACTTTTTTTTTTCCTCCATTGAATGGTTTCCCACGCAAATGTGGGTACATTTCCTCTAATTATCCTTCCTCATCTTTACCCCCATAAGAGTAAATAATATATGCCCGGTCGTGTAGCTATAAGTAAAATAAGGTAACCTAAATAAACTTTATAGCAAAAATTTGTTTTAACATTTAAAATATTGAGACCTAGACATGGGAAATCGAACTCGGGACATTGTGTTTAGTGTATCAATGTTTTACCACTAAGCTATTCAGGATTCGTACAGTGTTTAAAGTAATTCACCCCTCATAATTTAAGGCAGAATCTGTGATGGACGTGTGAGATCGTCGGCTACTTTTGCTCTTTTATGCACGCGTTTGGTGTCGCGCGACACGCGATGGAAGATTGCCGCGCGTTTTTTTTTTTCACACGTGACATTTGTCTTCAGTAAATAAAAAAAGTAGTAGTGGGGGTGGGGACAAATGCTATCAGTGCTGTCATTGTCTTTTAAGCGTTGTACATTTCAATATACATTCAAGTTGAGAAAATTAATTTTGTGGTACTTTCTTGCAGTAGGCCTATTCTTTTTTAGATTTCGGTTTTTGTATTCCTTCGATGATGAATCCCCAATTGATTTTTTTTTCCTTAACCTCATCTATACAACTTTCATTATTTAAATTATCCGTTTTTTTTTTTTGCAAACTAAGATAAAATATCACTTCAACTTACACAATAATCCCACTAGGATGTAAACCTCCACGCAACTTTTTACCGCTGCACGACGGCATGTCTTTCATAACGCGACAGCAACCTAAACAGACCACGGAACATAAAATGAATTTGTTCCCGGTATTTACAGAACGGACGCGTTGGATGTCGCGCGACACTAAACGCACGCATAAAAGGGCCCTAAAGAACTATCAAAAGCAGAACCATTTATGTAAACGGCTGTCATCAGTCACCGATAATAATTTATAGCCAACGGTTAGCTAAATTTATTCAAATTTAATTGATAAAATTGCTATCTAACTTCCTACTTCCGTGGCCGAGCGGTCTAAGGCTATCGCAATAGGCTAGACAGCCGATAACGGGGGATGGGGGCTCAAATCCCAATCGGGTGTATTGAAGGTGGTGTTTCCTAAACGGGTTTCCACTCTCCTTCCACGCAAATACGGGCACACTTCTTCTAAATTAAACCCTACATATCCCAAACACATTAGCGTAATTAGTCCGTATGCCTAAAACTTGAACGGGTATTAAGACGCGGTGCTAAAAATATATACTATATTATATTCGAGTAAATAAAACCCTAATTTAAATAAGGTACCCCATGATAGCTTTGTCTTTGATTTCTCATTTCCGTGTAAAGTTAATGTTACTATTCACGGAAATAGTGCGGTGGGAACTCTTTTTAGAGGACTAGCTCTGATAAAACATGGCGAGTTCCCATGGACCTACCCGGAGCCTAATGCTGATTACCCGGATGAGTGGTGAGACTAAGAAAAAAATATATATATATACATCATTATATATAATTTAATCATGATTTTACTAACATTTTCAGCTAGAAACTTCTTTTACATCGAATGCTGTACCTTTTACTCGTAATCTAAAGTCTCTCGACCGGCCCATTACTCTCTAGGGTCTTCCATGACACGGACCACAGTATATATATATATATATATAATGGAATTGGTAAACGATAGCAAAATTATCTTTCTGCGGCCCTAATACATATTTATAGCTGATATCACCGCGGTCCGTCGAGGGACGGGGGAACGCATTACCGCAGGGACAGTCGACATTTATTACAAGTTGCGTAACATACTTACCTCAGATTACATTGGTGAACAGTCCGTTTAGTTGAAGTATGGCTACAGTGAGTGGGGTTATTGGTGTGCCGCATTCTTAGTTATTGGCTAGGGGTGTACCAAGCTTCGAATGGTCAAAGTTGAAAGCTCAAATCTCCTTCGCTTCGACTTCGATACCCACAATAACCTTTGTATTTTCGAAAGTAAGAAGAAAAATCCCGATACATTATAAACAGATTTGAGATATCTCACAACATATTACATATATTTCAACACTAGCTGTTACCCGTCGCGGCTTCGCCCGACGAAAAGTTTAAACATTAGTATTGTATAATTAATGTGAAATCAAAGGTTGGGAATAGTCCTATATGTTATTCCAGGACATACTATACCTACGTACCAAGTTTCATTCGAATCCGTTCAGCGGTTTTGGCGTGATTGAGTAACAAACATCCAAACACACAAACTTTCGCATTTATAATATTAGTAAGATAATAATCATTTTAAAACAGCTACTCTACATTATTTTAATACCGACTGGTGATTAGATAACATTTATAACATAAGCATGGATGGATTTAAATATGTCCAATCGATATTTTTTTTTCGATACCAATACTTTTTTTATTTGATACTTTTGTTTCGATACTTTTTACTCATATGAATACTCATGTCCTGGTATCAAAATAAATTGAAATATATCATTGGTTTTTAGTGTATGTTTTTAGTCTTAGTAATGTAGTATGTTTAATTAAGCCTATAGACTCTGTTACCCTGGTTAAAAGATCTCAATGCTTCTCAAAGTATTGAGCTAGACACATGGCTAGGTCCTAGTTAAACTATATTACTTTTACAGTCTTAATATACCCTACAGAAACAACTATATCATAGTGAGAAAGTGTTATTTATGTTAACTAGATAAGTACGGACACTCTAAGAATAAAGAAAATAAACATCAACATTTTCATACATAGAAACATAATATTCTGGGATAACGGGGGAAGGGAATTATACTTATTCTTTCGAAATCGATACATTCTCGTATCGATACTTTTCTTCCTATACTAGAAATGAGTGAAGTATCGATACTTTTATTCCAATACAAGAAATGAATAAAGTATCGATATTTTTCTTCATATACTAGAGATGAATGAAGTATCGATACTTTTCTTCCTATACTATAGATGAGTGAAGTATCGATACTTTTCTTCCGATACTATAGATGAGCGAAGTATCGATACTTTTCTTCCTATACTAAAGATAAGTGAAGTATCGATACTTTTACACCAATACAAGAAATTAATAAAGTATCGATTCTTTTCTTCCTTTGTTAGAAATGAATGAAGTATCGATACTTTTCTTCCGATATTATAGATGAGTGAAGTATTGATACTTTTCTTCCGATACTATAGATGGGCGAAGTATCGATACTTTTCTTCCTATACTAGAGATAAGTGAAGTATCGATACTTTTCTTCTAAAACTATAAATGAGTGAAGTAGCGGTATCAATACTTTTCCTTTCGATACCATATCCTTCCCTAACTCCATCTGAAACTCGTAACTCAAAGCCCGCCGGTTTATTCCTCGAGGGTTTATTTGTGGATGCGTTACTAACGACCTCTACCCGTTACAAATAACGGTTCTAATGCTGTGCGTTTCGTGGGTGGACCGGGTGATCCCCATCGATTGAGTGCGCGGCTGAGTCGAGTCCCTCTCCTCTCTACAGCACCCTACAGTTATACTCTCTCTCCCCCCCCCCCC
>CABFWB010003321.1:10533-29304 GCA_902151455.1 Timema bartmani
CCCCCCCCCCCCCCTTTCAGTGACAAAGGCACACTCCGAGGGAGGGGCACATTGCAGCTACTGCTTGCTTGTAATTACACATTGATCCGACTAAGGAATGCGTCTCCCTCCCTCCACCACTTTTTCTGATAGATGTCATTCTGGACGATGCGGGCAACAACTCTCTATGTCCACCTTTTGGAAATTTGAGGTTTTGCGATATTATACTAAAAACGCGCTATTGGACATTTACAAAAGTTACTAAAATTTATTTGATATAGTCATACGTCGAGTCATGGAATCTGCTGACAAAAATATGTTTGTAATTTCATAAAAGGTCCTTCCTACCGTGTTTTTTCTCTACCATTAACTTTTTTTTTATCACCACGTCTTACTACCTATTAGGGTTATATATGCTCATATGTACTAATTTCGCCAATGTGCTAAGGCTGAGGAAGGTTGAATTTAGAGGCAGTGTACCCACATTTGCAAGGATGGAGAGTGGAAAACAATTTTGGAAAAACCATCCTCAGTACACCAGACCGAGATTCGAACCTCGATCTCCCCGTCATCGGCAGTCTAGTCTACTAAAAGAGTAGCGCATTAGATTACGTGGCCACTGAAGTGGGTTATTTGTGTAGTTAAATGTGGGGAGGGCCCCAGACGGGCTGTAAAACTTCGTGAAAAATAAATAATTTAAAAACTATGATTTGAAGGTTTGTAGGTTATCAAGAGATCGGGATTGTCTCTGAGAAAGAAATGGGGGTAAAATACTGAAAAAAAAGCTGAAAGTAACTGCGTTAACTACTTTAAAAACACGGTAGGAGCTCACATCTGTGGGTACGCTGACTAAAATATCGGGTTCATCTAGTCTTGTTTTTCGCTGATGGGAAGGTTGGGGCTCAAATCCCGGCCGAGTGTACTGAGGGCGTTTTATCCTAAATGGTTTTCCATTCTTTCTCCACGCAAATGGGATAACATTTTTCCTAAACTGTGTCTTCCTCATTCCTACCTCATGGGTCAAGCCCGGACGGGTAATATAAATGTGGTAGAAAGAAAAGTTAAGAAAATATAAACATTTTTATGGTCAACATTGATGACATTAAACTATAATTATTAGTGTTTTTTATAAGTAAACTTATGGATACTACCTCTCAAAAGTGACAGCTACAGATCACATGACTTCAGGTTTGAATATTTGAAAGTAGTGCTATACCCTGTCTACGGTAGGAGAGATGGTAAGTGAGAGCTAGGAAAAGTTACCATGTATCCATTCGCCAAACCATTTAATCTACAATATTTTGGCAGTAAGATTTTCATAACACACACTTTAAAAAAAAAAGTTTTTAGATTATTGAAACACGAGCTTACGAAAATAACCGTTTGGATTTTTATTTTATTTTATTTTTTGGTGAAAGCGGCGTTTGTGGTTCACTTAAAAAAATCTTTTCAAACGAGAGCTTCTAAAACGCCGCGATCTCTTCATAAATTAATATGGCGAACCAGCCGAAACAAGGGTGATTCATGACGTCATATCAACCGTCTTTGGTTGTGTTCATACGCTGTTTACAAAATAAAAACGTTTTATTTTGAAACTAATATTTTGTCTGGCTCTCACTAAGTTATAATTGGCCACCAAGATTTTTTTTTATATAACAAGATTAGTATGAATATAGTACGTTTTAATTTATTAGTTCATGGACTATGGTATCTCTTGTTGCCACTACTATAAAAATAGTTTTATTAAAATATTTTGTTTTTCATTTAACTACAAACAGTAATCCTTAGGGAAGTATTATTAGATTCGTTTGATAAAACTTTTTATTGATAATATAGTATTAGTAAGCAAATAATAATTATTTCCTAATAGGTTGACAATAGTTACTTTCAGTCAATGTTTGCGATAAAGATCCTTCTGAGAGATACCACGCCACTACTTTAATTTATCTGATGCACAAACTAAGAAAGTATATGAATGTAGACATTCATTGCATAATAGGGGTCCTGGCTTACAGTTTCCGGTCCAAGCCATCTCCTTTTCCGGCGAGCTGAGGAAGCTCGCTCCACATTCTAAACTGTTTAAATCTGTATTTACGGCCCACACGATATTTCCTTGTTAATGGATCGTCACATCATTCATTACATTGTTATTGTGGAATTATCTATGCCTCTATAAATAATAACCCGTAAAATAAATCCTTATATAGTGTGACGGACATAATTTAGCTTTAAAATGTGGTTAGTTTCCCAGGGTGCACCGTATTTTCCGAACCCATAAGACCGACCAATTATTTTGTTCGAAAAGAAATATGATATACAGTGTGTCTAAAGATTTGAGAGTGTAGAAATGTTAAAATATCACCCGCTGCTTCGTTTTTTCGAAAAAGATTTGGGCCTTAAAAAGGGGCAGCAGGGGGTGAAATTTAGGCTTTATTTGGTATAGCTTGGAATACCGTACCACTGTCTCTGCTGCCCCTTTTTACGGCAGAAAATTTCTGAACAAATGCGCGTTTGACTATGTTTTTAGTGGTATTTAAACTTAACTGAACTGAACAAATTATAGGCCTACTATATAACTATAACACGAGTTACAAACTAACTCAATTCTATAAAAGACACAACAGACAATCCCGCGACAATTCATTGCTTTGGGAAAACTTGCACTAAGAGTTGCGTTTCTTAAGACGTCATGCATTGTACTCGATTGCTGGTAGTTGGGAGGTAAGGGTTCGAATCTTGTCTGCGTGAATTGAAGGGTTTTTATCGCTGTGATTTTTACATCCTCTCCCCACGCTTATTCGAATTAACTCCTCTAAAACTATCCTCCTCCCCCCTGATACATAGATTTATGTGGGAGTTTTGGGTAGCAAGTTAAGGAAAGAATTTTTTGCAGTTTCTATATCAAAACTTTTTTGCTCAGAATAAATAAAAAAGTCTCCAGTAAAAACATAAAGTTTAATTTTGACCTAAAAAGTCTTGAATATCTGTCAAGGGTGACCTGGAATTTAATGACAACCTTTTCCCTTCGTTTAAAAAGTTTCCCATCTATTTCCGCCATGCTCATGACAGATATTCAAAAACTGTTTATATCATCATGTGAAGAAAATTAAAATGATTATACTGGAGCAATATTTGATTTATTTTGGCCAAAAAGGTTTTGCTAAAAAAACTGCAAAAAACATTACCTTTTCTTGCGTCTCCTATACTCCTACCTTAAGCAGTTAACGGAGCTAACAAGGAAGCTGAGATATTGCCAATCAGATGTTGCACTTAGGTTAAATATTGATAAAATCTTTAACAACACGAGTTTGACGTTTACTGGAATGAACACAAGACTATTATATATACATACACACTTGTAAACATAGTTTAAAAGTTAACATTTTCCACTCTTGAAAGTTCAAAAATCCACATATTTTGGTTAGTCAGCAAGACCTAAATGCCCGTGAAACGAAAGGTAACTAGTAGATCGCAGAACGGGTCTTTATAAATCGAATCGTGTAATTTAACAGTTGGGTGTCTTCAAAACATTGTATTGCCATTTGTATTTTCCTCTTCCCCGTTGGTTCTCCTACTGCCTGGCAGGTCCACACAAGGGACGTTATGAACCCACTTGATGTCTGGCGTTTATTCTAGACTATTCTAGCGCCTTAAATAATCCACGTGTTAATGCGTATGAACTTTCTCTACACATAAAAAAAAAATCCTCTGCGTTTTGTTTCTGCATCTTCTAAAAGGTTCTTCTCATGACATTTCGACTATAAGGAAGAAGAATGTAATGTTTTTCAAAGCAGAGCCAGGCTTCAAGTGTGGGTCCCCAACAAGACAAACCGCCTCCTCGGGGGCGGGGGTTATTTATACATGGCGACCAGACCCGGCCCGGTACACGTGGCACGAATTGACACAACCACAGGCAGTCACGTGGTTGGGAAGTCAACATGGAGTTGAGGGGAGGGAAACGGTACCAGGTTTGCTAACACATGAAAAACTCGGAAAATAGAGTGAATTTTTTTCTGTGTGTGTGTGTGTGTGTGTGTGTGTGTGTGGGGCGGGGGTGAACAACGGAGGAACAACTTTGGTGGTCGATTGGTCTTAAGTGTATCACTCTCACAATAGACTGGACTGCCGATGACGGGAATATCGGGGTTCGATTCGGGTGCACAGAAGGTCGGGCTGCCGCATATTATCAAGTAGTTTGTAGAACAAATATTTATCAAGCTGATCTGCAGCAAAAGATGTTCGCGTAGAACGTTTTTTACACATAGATTGATTCAATTTTAAATAATAAAACAAACATATTAAAATGCTATCCAGTTTGTTGGCAGTGAAATGTCTGGCGCCGGTGTTCCATCACTGCTCGCATCACCGGTGACCCATCCATTAGGTAGAAGATGTATTCCCGCGTTTTTTTGTTTGTTTATTTGAGCGTACACGTGTTTGTACACGCCGACGACAATGTTTCTCGTCACGACGCACGTCGTTACAGACTCTCCCCTCCAACCCTAGCCGATAGACATGCACTCATTATACACCGAGTGATCAACACCGAGTCGTGTAAACTTCTCGAAGGAGCCCGCGGGGTTTTCAAATAAATACCTCACATGTGTTGGGACTGTCTCGTCCGGGCTCTGTCGACAAACGCACCATCGTCGTGCCATCGACACTCTACCAAATAAACAAGTCGACTAATTTTTGTTTATTCGACGTTTAATCTTACATATTTAATTTAGGTGTTTTGAGGCCACACACCTACCAATTTAGAACTATTATTTTCCCCACCGCGTACTATTTTTTGTTTAACTCCGCGTATTATAACCCTTTCGGGTTATACGCATTTGTACTAATTACTTTAATGTGCTGGGGATTAATAAGGTTCGGTTTAGAATAAGTGTACCCGCATTTGCGTGGATGGAGAATGGAAACCCGTTTAGGGAAAAACTCTGTACACCCGACAAGGATTCAAACCTCGGTCTCCCCATCATCGGCAGTCTAGTCTGTTGCTAGAGTGATGTATTACACCATGTAGCCACAGAAGTTGGGTAGCGTTTAATTTTATCAGTTATATCCGGATTTTTTAAGGCCACGCCTACCAATTTTGAATTATTATTTTCCCCGCCGTGACTTATCACCTTCCTGGATTATATTCATATACACCTCGTTCACCCTGTAAGGTAACAAGCTTACCTCGCCTGATTCCACTATGGCGCAACTTATAAGGTAAGGCCATAGTGAAGTCCGTCAAGGCAAGACTGTTACCTTTCAGGGTGAACGGCGTGTAGGCCTACTTACTCTGTCCGGGTAAGAACGAGTAACTTAGCATTTATAGGAAATATACACACATTTGAGTGGAGAGATATTGGAAAAACCATTTAGGGAAAAATTACCCTTGGTACATCCGGCCGAGTTTTGAACCCTGACCTCGCCGTCACCGGCAAACCAGACTATATGAGCCTGAAATTGAGTTTGCTTGTTCACCGATGTGGTGTTGAATTATATTGATGGTTTTATTTTGCTGTTTAGTAAACCTAATTTATTTACATAACAGTTCATAGCTTGAACAGAAACATCGACGGATACCTTCCAAGATACTTTCATGGTTGTAAAACAATCTTAGCATATTTATATAAGCTTAAAACTTTAAAAACTTTAGTATTTCTTTCTCTGTAGCAAAACAAAGTATACTGTGTTAGATACCCAACATTGTTTGTTTTAGAATAATGAACAACTGCTAAACCACTTCGGTGGCCACATGGTCTAACGTAATATTCTCGCAGTGGACTAGACTGCGGATGACAGGGAGATCGAGGTTAGAATCTCGATCAGATTATAAAATTGTGTTCTGCTCTCCCTCCACGCAAATGTTGGTACACTTCCTTTAAATAAAACCTTCCTAATCCCTAAAACCACTAGCGTAATCAGTACATAAGTGTGTAGCCCGAATGGGTTGTAAGACGCTGTGCTTGAAAAAAATAACAACCGCTAGTTTTAAAAATTATATTAATTTTCTATAAAAATAAAATGATCAAAATTATTCAAAAGTTGTAATGGAGGCCTGAAGATGCCCCTATTTTGTTACACGTTTAAAATATAAGGTTATTTATTGATAATTTAACTAAGAGGGGGATATTGAGGATATGTAGAAGGAAGATCACTGGAATTCGCCTGGAAGGAGGTTAGGAAATTACCATTGGTTTAGTTGCTCGAAGGTGAGC
Source organism: Timema bartmani (assembly GCA_902151455.1). Classification (NCBI taxonomy): domain Eukaryota; kingdom Metazoa; phylum Arthropoda; class Insecta; order Phasmatodea; family Timematidae; genus Timema; species Timema bartmani. The sequence continues at coordinate 16,725 of CABFWB010003321.1, forward strand.
CCTGACATACCATGCCAGGTCGGGAATACTATCTACAGCCAAACCTGTCCTACCAGGTCATAGTTGAGTCGATGTCACTGTTGCGGGTGTCTTTTATGTCCTTGTTGTCAGGAGGAAGTAAAGCCCATTTGAATACATTGCGGCCAATAAAGGAGGGAGGGGAGCATCTCATGTTAGTAGTTAATAGTGTAGGGATGTTGGTAGCCTGCGGTAAATACCACCCTGATTGATCTCCCCCTGGAAACGGTGACTCGTCTTGGGGAACTCGCGCGCTCCTCTCTCTACCTTATTGAACCCGGGCTAGGACGGGCTTTGTAAACAAATTACGGATTCCAAACCACGCTCTGCTACCATTTAATGACCACTTCTGTCAGAGGCTTTCAATCCGTGTCGGAAATGTTGTGCGTTAAATATATTTTTTAACATTTTTCTTTGAGGTAAGGATAAATGCCATCAAAGATACATTTAAAAAAAAATTAAAGGTGGGATGGAAGGGGATGTGAGATAAGGCCAGTGTTTTTGTAGTTTTTATGGAAAAACAATTTTTTGGTTAAAATAAATAAAATATTGCTCCAGTAAAAACATATTATAGTTTAATTTTCTTCACATGGTGATATCAACAGATCTTGAATATCTGTCATGAGCAAAGTGCCATAAGATGAGAAACTTTTTACAAGAACAGAAAAAGTTGTCATCAAATTCCAGGACACCCTTGACAAATATTCAAGAAATTTTGAGGTCTCTCTGTGAAGAAAATTAAATTCTTTGTTTATATTGGAGCAAGATTTTATTTTGTCCAAAAAAAAGTTAAAAACTGAAGAAGGAAAAAAAACTGGCTTTTTGTCGAAGTCGGTAAAAATGAACCGACTCTCGACTCCGGCTTCAAAATAAAATCTTATAATATAATATAATAAAAATATAATATGGTAAATAGATCAGTCTAACTTTAAACTTTTTGTTAATTTCTAAGGACCAATATCTGTAATTTGGATTGACAAATTTATTTTAATATAAATTCACAATATAAAAGAAGCTTCCCATGAAGTAATCTCTTTGGAGCATTTTATTGGAGTAAATCTGTTATTACTAATTAACACACTTTAGTCATTTCTTAAGGAAACCGGCCCCGTGGTGTGGTGGTCAGTGCACCTGGATACGAGCCTACAGGTCCCGGGTTAGAGTCCCCGAAAGTGGAATCACCCCAACGGTCACCGGGAAAAAAAAATTAAAGGTGGGATGGAAGGGGATGTGAGATAAGGCCAGTGTTTTTGTAGTTTTTATGGAAAAACAATTTTTTGGTTAAAATAAATAAAATATTGCTCCAGTAAAAACATATTATAGTTTAATTTTCTTCACATGGTGATATCAACAGATCTTGAATATCTGTCATGAGCAAAGTGCCATAAGATGAGAAACTTTTTACAAGAACAGAAAAAGTTGTCATCAAATTCCAGGACACCCTTGACAAATATTCAAGAAATTTTGAGGTCTCTCTGTGAAGAAAATTAAATTCTTTGTTTATATTGGAGCAAGATTTTATTTTGTCCAAAAAAAAGTTAAAAACTGAAGAAGGAAAAAAAACTGGCTTTTTGTCGAAGTCGGTAAAAATGAACCGACTCTCGACTCCGGCTTCAAAATAAAATCTTATAATATAATATAATAAAAATATAATATGGTAAATAGATCAGTCTAACTTTAAACTTTTTGTTAATTTCTAAGGACCAATATCTGTAATTTGGATTGACAAATTTATTTTAATATAAATTCACAATATAAAAGAAGCTTCCCATGAAGTAATCTCTTTGGAGCATTTTATTGGAGTAAATCTGTTATTACTAATTAACACACTTTAGTCATTTCTTAAGGAAACCGGCCCCGTGGTGTGGTGGTCAGTGCACCTGGATACGAGCCTACAGGTCCCGGGTTAGAGTCCCCGAAAGTGGAATCACCCCAACGGTCACCGGGGTTTGGTTGATTAGGCTTAAGTTGGGTTTGAGTGTTTCCAGTGGTTCCACACCCTCGTACTCACTATCACCATCACCTCATCTCATCGGGACATGGAGAGAGTCTACAAGGAAAGGTTGCACGACAATTACTGGCCAATATTTCCACAAACTTGGTCACGAATGATGTAGTCCAGACGCGCAATACCATATACATTTCTGTCGGAGTCGGACAGTAGAAAAAAAAAGACGAGTCGGATGATTAGAATGGTGTACCAACTCCACAACACTGATTTAAACACAGAACCGTTAATTTAACACATAATGAGAGGAATGGACTCATAATTTTACAATGATTCATTTTCAATCCACGCACACTCTCCATCAACGATACTAATTTATAAATATATTACAACATGAGCTGGGGATTAGCTTGGATACGAATCTAGTCTCCTTAATCTGTGCTCCTATGTTAACTACTTGCTTATGGTAAATATGTAGTTGAACCCATCACTACTTTAGATATGTGCAGACTTGATGTTTTTATCTACAATCCGGCAGTGGTGGGTTCGATTCAGACCGAGTGCGCTGGTGGTGGTTTAATCATGTAGTATAGTTTTCCCAGCCTTCTTTTTTTCAAGCTAATTCTATTACACCTCATGAAAATGTACCCACCTAATCAATTTCACACAATCTAGCTGATTAGAGCTTCAATAGCTACTGTCTGTGATAATGTGTGCTACTAAAATAATTATATTCTTTAACACCCACACCTGTGTACACGTGGAGCAAGGCGTTGGTCTCGTCTAGTCTGGTTTGCTGGTGATTGAATGGCTGGGACTCGGATCCCGACCATGTGTAGTGGTTTTTATTTAGCCTACTAAGGGTTTTCCTTCCCACTTTACCTCCTACACAAATGATGGTGAATTTACTCTCACCTAGTTGCTTCGGTGGCCACATGGTCTAAGGCATCACTCTCGACAACAAATTGTACTGCTGATGACGGGGAGATTGTTTTTTGAATTCCGGTTGGGTGTACTGAGGGTGGTTTTCCGTAAACGATTTTTCATTCTCCTTCCAGGCAAATATGGCTACACTTCCTCTAAATGTATTATTTCTCATCTCTAACACATTAGCCTAGTTAATAATTGTGCGTACTACCCGACCAGATAGTAAGAGGCACTTGTCCCCCGCCCACCGCATTAGTGTAGCTAGTTCTGATGTCAAGGTATATATATAGTACCATCGCATGACGATCACACTGTATAGTAAATACTGTCGTGTGGCACCCACACCGTACCTCTCTCTCTCTCTCTCTCTCCTGTTTCCCTAACCCTCGCGACATGTGACGGATTGTCCCGCGTCTTCATTATCATTATCTTGTATGTGTGGTACAACACCCAATAATTATCTCCTGTGTGTTTGAAAGAGAGCTTAAGCGAAAGGAAGATAAGTAGAGCTAGATTTTATCTCGTGTTCACTCTGTATCGGGTTGAGGAAACCCATCCTTAAAGAACCAGGTTGCTATAGTACTAGCGAGGGATGACTGACATCCTTTTCCATTTAAAAAAAATATCGCTAGTCATGTTTTTTTTTTAATGTAGCCAACATTGAAAGAAGTATACTAAGATTGTTTTAGTTTTTTTTAGTACCGCGTCTTACTACCCGTTCGGGTTATATGCTAATGTAATATTTACTACCAATGGTTTGAGGGATTAGGAAGGTTACATTAGTACGAAGTTTACCTGAATTTGCTTGGAGGGAATAGTGAAAAATCAATTTGGAAATACCACCCTCGGTACACCTGGCTGAGATTCGAACCTCTATCTCCTCATCATCGGCAGTCTAGACTACTGCGTTAGTAGCGCGTTAAACCACGCGGCCACCGAAGCGGGTTTTGTTCATGTTACTTTCTGTTTAATGATATTAGGAAACCAATTTCAAACCATTAGTAAATATTTCGAAACATACTTATTTTTACTAATACATTTTCTAATGGATTAAGGAATAATAAGTTTCAATTTAGGGGAAATGTACCCGCATATGCGGGAGGGAGAATGAGAACCGTTTAGAGGAAAAGCTCACTAGACCTTGACGAGATTAGAACCCTGACTTCTCTGTCACCAGTAAACTAGACTATAATAGGATTCTGGTAGGAAGATACTAATCTATTGCGAACTGACGCCTTAGACTGCACGACCACTATTTTGAATACCATAATATCACACATACTAGTCCGTCCCGGTGAACTTGAGTGTTTTAGAGTGGTGTATAACAGGTTTAGGGGACCCTGGTTCGATACCAGATGGGACTGACGAAATTATTAACTATTTTTATTAGGATTTGTCTGGTTATCCAATTAGTAATCATCTAGGAGCTAGAGCTGCGGCTGTAGCACAGTTTTAATAGGAAAGACCTTGTCTGACAGCTATAAAAGCTACTAGAGCTACTTTAACGTATTCATACGTCAAGTCATATTATCTGAGGCTGTCACTTTTGATAGATTTTATCAATACCTATAAAATAATTTTCATAAAATATTAAAATGTTATTAATTTTTGCCGCCAATAACTTATTTCTTTTTCTAAAAGGTCCTTTCTTTTAAAATTGAACTGTATGACGTGTTTTAAAAAGATTTTTTTTTTGTCCCTACCATTTAGGTTACACGCATTTGAACTAGTCACGCTAATATGTTAGGGACGAAAAATGTTGAGTTTATAAGAAGTGTACTCGCATTTGCGTGGAATATGAGTGGAAAAACCATAAAGAGAAAACCAGCCTCAGTACACCTGACTGAGATTTGAACCGCGATCTCCCCGTCATCTGAAGTCCAATCCATTATGAGACGTCTTATACCAGGCAGGTCAAACTTACGGGCCGCATTCGGTCTGATCCTTAATTCCGTGCGGCCCGCGGCCTTTCTGATGAACCGACAAATAATGCGCGCTTTGCCCCTGGTAATGGACCCGGTTTGAGCACCTGGTGGGCCTGGAGGTAAGTTTACCCAATTTGTACTTTTTACTAACCAAAAATCTATTCCCAAAAATGGTTAAAATTGCTCATCAAACATGTTTTTCAATGTGGCCCTTTTGACTAAACGAGTTTGACACGCCTTCTTTAAAGACTACCCGACCACCGTAACGTGTTCCCAACTGATAAAAAAAAAATATCACATCGTCCACCATCGACTGTGGCGATCAGTATAGCATCGGCAAACCACCCACCCTTCCCTCCACCCTGCAGATGTAAGGATGTGTGAAGGTTGGGGAAGGAGGGTACTATTTTTACTCGCGAGTGACGCTTTGTGTGTGTGTGTGTGTGTGTGTGTGACGACGGCGGCGCGTCGTTCCAGCAGGGGAAAGGAAGCAAAAGCGTCGGTAAAGCCACTTTTATACCTTGAGGGCTTTTCCTTCGCCCCGCCTTATAGTCCTCCCCACCGACATATGAGATACAAACAGCTACAGGAAGGTCGATAAAACATTTCCTACCGCCATGAACTGTCAAGATAACCAAGGAGGTTTACTTTGGCGGATAGTTTCAACACCAAACACTCGCAACGATGGGCATGCGGCCAAAGACGTTAGTCTCGTCTTCTTTACCGGTGACGGAGAAGTTGAGGTTCGAACGCCGGACGGTTGTATAGAGGTAGTTTTTATTTTATAATAATAATAATAATAATAATACTTATACTTAGCACCGCATCTTACTACCCGTTCGGGTTATACGCTTAAGTACTAATTACACTAATGGGCTAGGAATTGAGAAGGTTGAATTTAGAGGAAGTGAACCCGCATTTGCGTGGAGGGAGAGTGGAAAACCATTTAGGAAAAAAAACCTCAGTTCACCCGACCGAGATTCGAACCTCGATCTCCCCGTCCTTGGTGGTCGAGCTCAACACGACTGGCGCGCTATATAACTACGCCACCGAGGCGGGTAGTTTTTATTTTGTATCGACGTTTCAGAGAGAGAAGTATTGTAATCATAAAAAAATTTAACTCACAATTTTGATAGATGTCGACGTTTCATGACCCCCTTATAACAAAAAAGTTGTTTTCGCAATACCGTCCGTGTTTATCTCGACCCGGAGCCGAAACCATTTTACCCACCGGGCTAGGACTTGGTATCTAGTGTTTTTGATAAGGTTCCCTACGGTATTAAATAACCCGCTTCGGTGGCCGCGTGGTCCAACGCGCTACTCTCGTGTTTGACTAGACTGCCGATTACTGGTAGATCAGGGTTCGATCCCGGTTGGTTGCACTGAGGGTGGTTTTCCCCTAAATGGTTTTCCACTCTCCCTCGACTCAAATGCGGGTGCACTTCCTCTCAATCAAACCATCCTAATCCTTAACCCACTAGTGTAATTAGTACATAGGCGTATAACCCGAACGGGCAGTAAGACGTGCTGCTAAAAAAAGTATTAAATATCTAACCCTAAAATTAAGGTAGTTTACTAAAGGGCAAAAAATAGAACAAATCAATTTTCTTGAAATCTGCTCTAATGATTTTGTTTGAAATTCAAATTCAAATATTTCAGATACGATATAACTTATCGTTGTAAAGTTATAGTACTATTAAAATAAAAAAACGTTAATATGAAATCCATTTTTATAAAGCCAATAGTTTCCAAGCTATTTTCAAATATATATCTTTGAATTAAGTTTTCGGAAATCGAGAGTCTATTGCTATGCTCTTTGGTGAACACAGATGGTACTTCTTTAACAATATAGTTTTGTAACAGTGTATATTATTTCATCTATGCTCTTTGGTGGAATGTGAAGCTCTTACTATTTCCCATCACGTTTCTGCAACAATGTATTTTATTTCGTTTCACAAATTATACGAGTTCACTAATTAAATGTTATATGGTCACACCACGAGGCGAAATCGTGATTTTGATTCAAGACTTAAAGTTAAGGGTAGCCTACGAACCTATTTTTTTTGGAAATTAGAGATTTTACCAAAATCGCTTGAACAATGTTGTTTAAAGTTGATATTTGGTCATATTTTTACGCTATAAAACTCACTGTATATTTGTTTTTAGAAGAAAAATTCATTTAAGCGTAGCTTACTAATGGATTATTTTTGGGTTATAAAAATTAGTCTGTTAACACCATTGATTGATCTTATGAATACATTTCTCTTATTCAAATAATATACTGTTTAATTAACGATTAAGTTTTGTAATGTCCCCGTGGAAGGCAGGGACTGTCTGATTTAGGACTTTTGATTTTCGTCCACCCTAGAAGGTAGAATTTAGAAAAAATGTACCCGAATTTTTCTAGTGAGAAAGTGGGAGACTAATTAGGAAAAATTACCATCAGTATTATGCATTTTGATTTTATGAGACCAGAAACAAGTGTGAAAAGGCCCTTAGGATAGTAACAGTAGTCCTAAATAGGGTGAGGCTGGAATGGCTGGCATTCCGGTTGATATGTTTAATATTTAAACAATAATGACTTAAATTAAGTCCATTTTAAACTTTAAGGAGTCTTTCGGAGTGTGTTTAGAGCTATTGACCAAGCTGGGCTCACTATCTTCTCTTCCCATCGGTTTGTTACAACCGACCGCCCGTAACCAAACGTAATAGTGGACCTTGTCCAATTTTACTGTCGGGAACGTAAACGGCATCATTAGTTTGATTTATCACGGTTGCGGGATACGAGCTGTCGTGCCTTCACCTTAAGTCACTGTTCCTTGATCTTATCAGACATCTTCTCCAATTACAATCTTATATTTAAATAAATATATATATTTTTAATTAACATCACGTACGAATCGGATTTATCGATTAAAGTTTGGTGATATTAAAAATCGATTCCTCTGTTTATTTGTTACGCTTCTTAAGTTAAAAACTTCCATCATTGGCAGAGCTGACTAAATGTTAAGCGCATCGAATCTCTTTTGCCACTGACTGGGATATCCTGGTTCGAATTATGGCCTGGTGTGCAGTTTTTTTTAAATAATTGATTTCCAACTTTTTTTTACCACCTCCACGCGAATTTGGCCACATTTCTTCTAAATAATTCTACTCTTCTCAGCCCTAGCTCATTAATTTAACTAAATTCGGGAGGATAGTAAAACGTGGTGCAAAAACAAAAAAGTTAAAAGAACGAAGGGGATAACATTCTTCGTGTGAATAAATGAAATCCATAAAACTGCTTTGGTGGAAGTCTCAGGTACACTCCGTTTATTCTGAAAGGTAGCAATACTACCCTGACCAATTACAGTATCTTACCCGCCTCGGTGGCGTAGTTGGCTAACGCGCTAGTCGTGTTGAGCTCGACCGCCGAGGATGGGGAGATCGAGGTTCGAATCTCGGTCGGGTGAACTGGGGGTGGTTTTTCCTAAATAGTTTTCCACTCCCCCTCCACGCAAATGTGGGCTCACTTCCTCTAAATTCAACCCTCCCAATTCCTAATCCATTAGCGTAAGCGTATAACCCGAACGGGTAGTAAGACGCGGTGCTAAATATTATAAATATTATTATTACAGTATCTTATAAGTTGCACTATGGTGTAATCTCTCTAGAAGAGAATGCTACCTTTCGGGGTGTACGGAATGTACTCATAAGAGGTACTACATACATTATTGTAAGGTACAGTTTTATGAGTTCGGAACCACGTAGGCTACCCTTCGTCCACCTTGTAAATAAGCAAGCTTACCTTGCATGATTCCACCATGGCGTAGCCTCTAAGATAGGGTCATAGTCATGTCATCATTAACTGTTTCCATCCTGAGGCCGGGTCAGTTTAGTAAACTGCTCCATCTTCCTCTATTCTGCCACCATTCTTACTTCTTTAATTGCTTCCATTCTTCTCCTCTCACTTACACACTTTCTGTTATATGCTCCTCTCATTTTTTTCTTGATCTCCCTTGCGGTATTTCTCCTACATACTTCATTTCCAACCTTTCTTCGGCATCCTCTCTTTTTCCGTCCTCATTACATGCACATACCATCTCAGTCTTGCTTCCTCTACTATCTCAGTTATTACTCCTTGTACTCCCACTCGTTCCCGGATAGCTTAATTCCTAATCCTGTTTCTCCTCGTGACATGATCCTCACAAACTTCATTCCCATGGCCTCCTTCACTTTCCTAGTCCAGTCATAGTGTAATACATCAAGGTAAGACTGCTACCTTTCAGGGTAAACGGAGTGTACCTAAGTCAAATCCATCAAAATCTCGAAGCAATTATATTTTAACGATTGCAACGCTTTCCCTATATGAGTAAATAAAAAAATCTTAACACTCTAGGAGCCAAGGACTTGGGCGTTTCATCCATGATAAGTCCGTCCATAAAGCAAATAAGCTCTCACATATATCGAGCGTGAATGAAAATGAAGAGGTAGATTTAACTTAATGACGTCAGCCCTCAGTGTCTTCACAAGTTCCTTTCAAGTCTTGCCAAAATCTGCTCGGAAACACGAAATACTTTATGTTTACTTGGAAACGAAAGACGCTGGGAAATTTAATGCCGAAGAAACTGTGAAAGACCCCCTCTCTTTTACTATGATGGAGTGCTCAAGGGAATTGAAAATAAAGATAAAAAAGGGGGGGACGATAAAACAAAACCTAAAGAAGCAGGTGAAGTTTCTAAGCCCGTTTCTCTGCCCCAAAAAAAGGGGGATGGAGATCCATTAATAAGATTAAGAGGCAAAGATTATAGAGGCCATCGGCTCAAGTGTGAAAGTTGGACCGAACCAAGGGTGGGCTAAGGATACTTGACAGGATGTAGTAATTTTCAAGGAGACCTGAGTGGACTTGAGGGCCGCAAGATGGGCTGGATTAGGAGCCTGATTAATCCCCATCCAAAGAAATAATCCTTTATTTCCTTCTCGGATTGTCGCCTTGTCCAATAGGGATTGGACGTCGAATAAAAAAATATCGATGCTCAACATTGATGTATTAAAAAACACTCTCTGTGAAACATCCATTGTTATATAAAATCGATGTTTTACAATAAAAACGTGCTGGGGGAGGTTTTTTTTTTAAAATCAATTAAATAAATGCCCGTCTCGGTGGAAGCATGGTCTGAGGTAGCGTTGTTTTTCAAAAGTGTGCTCTGCTGCTCCGTCATAGTTATCTCAGGACCCGCGAGGAAATTTGAGAATATTATGTATTGGTTTTTCATACTATAAAATAGCACTAGTAATTAAAAGTGACAATTTTTTTAAATTTGAATAAAGGACACTTGCCAAAGGCGCAGCCAGAACTTGTAATGTTTCCCGTTTGTTTTTATTCTTTTTTTACATGTAAAATTTAACTGTCTAAGACGTCACTCTCCCAATAGACTAACTAGACTATCGATGGTGGGGGTATCGAGCTTTGAATCCCTGTCGGGTGTTTTTTCCCCCCTAAATGGTTTTCCACTCTCTCTCTCTCTTTCTAAAAAAAATGCCTGTGCACTTCCTCTAAATCCAACCTAACTCAACAAATAAGAAAACTGATTGAACCTGACACCTCTGACCGAATATTGGTGCTATGGCACGTAACGTAACGTAACGTAACGTAACGTAGCGAGTAAGGATGAGTCCTTCAAACGTACAAGAACCTCTAATCCCAAAGTGTATTCGAAAAAAAAAAAAAGTTATTGGAAATTTTAAAAATTGTAAGAGAACATAATTTTTTTAAATTTGGAATCCATATTATATTAGAAATATTATATTATGCTGCTTGGTGGTGGTATTTCAAAACAATTTTAGGACCACATTTTAAAGTTTAGCTACTATTTATATTTTCTCTAGTAACCTTAGGATTAATGTGAATAAAATTAGAATGAAGGAAAATAAAATCAATTTAAATGTAGAAATTTAAGATGACTACGTTTGTAAGTGGTAGTTAAAAAGATCCTGTTCCATTCCACGATCTAAGTTAAGGTGTGGATGTAGGGAACGCGAGTTAAGTGCACTGTATTTTGCAGTTTTTATAGCAAAACTTTTTTTTTCGTCGAAATAAATAAAATAATTCTCCATGTACAAACATAAGAGTTTAATTTTCTTCTCATCAGTTGGTGAATTATCTGTCAAGGGTGTCCTGGAATTTAATGACAATCTTCTCTCTTCATTTAAAAAGTTTGTCATCTAACGCCGCCATGCTCATGACAGATATTCAAAAATTGTTGACATCACCACTTGAATAAAATTAAACTTTTATGTTTGTACTAGAGAGCTATTTTATTTATTTCGACCAAAAAAAGTTTTGCTATAAAAACTGCAAACATCACTGATCTAGCTTGCATTCCATACATTCCTAACTTAAGGTTGAGGTGAGCTCTTAAAATGAAGACTCGGATTCTTAGAAAATTGTATTCAACCTATCTAAAAAAAAAAAAAAGTCAACAAAAATAACCGCATGGATGTGATATTTTATCCAAAAAGTAAATTTTTCGTTCGTGTTGATAGGAAATAGTTTGAGCATTCGGCTGGTGTGTTTCTGTTTTGAACTAAAGGTCATATATATGACCTTTAGTTCATATGTAGTATATATATATATATATATATGACCTTTAGTTCATATGTAGTATATATATATATATATATATATGACCTTTAGTTCATATGTAGTATATGTATATACTTGCACCGCGTCTTACTTTCTATTCGGGTTTTACGCTTATGTATTAAATTCACTAATGGGCTAGGGATGAGTCAGGTTTAATATAGAGGAAGTGTACCCTCATTTGCATGGAGAGCGAGCGGGGAAACAATCGAGGAAGAAACCACCCGCAGTACACCCGACCGGGATCGAACCACGATCTCCCCGTAATCGGCGATCTAGTCTATTGCGAGGGTAACGCCTTAGACCATGTGGCTACCGAAGTGGGTCATTATTTATCAAATTACGAAGATAAAAGTTCCCACAGTCAAGTATTTAAAGTGATACAAATAATATATCACTATCGGAATTACCCGGCGTTGCCCGAGAGAAATGTTTTTAGTTTAACTATTGTAATTAATTTTTAACATTTAATTCAATTGTTTAAAAATCCGTCTTTGAGGTACACATGTTCGTATACAGAGACTTCTAATATTGTTAAAGTATCAGACCTCTGCGTATGGTAGATATCGCTCAATGCTCACGACAGACAAACTCTTCATTTTATTAATATATTTAGTTTGAAATAGTTCTTACTATTTCTTTGCTATTCCAAATTATTTACACACTAAATTTAAAATTTATTTTCTGTGTAATGTATGGGTGTGCGCGCGCGCGTGCATGCGCGTATATTATGGCCGGCTTGATAATAATATGAAAGAATCGAATATGTCACACCCCATTCGTGAATTGTTTCAGTTCATAGGTCAAGCAAATTTCTACCCATCCTGTGAACTGGCCTCTCCTCGTGACCATTTCACGAATTGGAAAAAAAAAAAAGTCAATTTCGCTTGTACTGCCCAGCTCCAATCTTTACCCAATTCATGAACTGGACGAGGTTTTGCCCGGGCCGTGAAATGGACGAGCAACGAACAGGTTTGGTCTTTTTTAAGTTAATTTAACTTTTAATGGTTTAAGAATGGTAGGTTAGGTTAAGTAATGTTGGGTTAGTTTTAGTAATAATATTTTAAATCGAATTTTAGCTAAGCTTGTAGTACATAGTACATTAAGTTCCAATTCGTGAAATGGGCAAGGGTTAGTGCC
>CABFWB010003321.1:39246-49728 GCA_902151455.1 Timema bartmani
CCCGCCGCCCCCCTCTCCATCGGCCACTTAACGTGCATTATGTGAAACCACTGCTTTTATTGTAACAGTCGTTTGATTTTATTGTGTTTTCTATTCTAACAGCCAATAAAAAAAAAGTAACTTCTTTTTTATATTTATTTCAATTTTTAAAAAAATCTAGAATTTAGATTTTTTTTAAATCTGTTTTTGTTTTGTGTTTTTATGGGTGGCTCTATTTAACATCTGTGTACACTTGCATCAGTGGTCACACAGTTTAACGCGTCAGGTTTGCAAAAGATTAGTTTGCCGGTTATAATCTCGGCTTGGTGCATTGGGAGGTGCGTTAGACCAATCACTGTGGAAATTATCGTCCTATTGTCCTCACGCGGGTACTTTACCTCTTAACCACCCTCCTCACTCCTATTTCATAGGTTAGGTCACTGCTGGACCGGCGGGAACTTGGACAAAGACGTTCTGTCTCTGACTGGGAGGTCGGGTTTAGATCCCGGCTGAGTGTACAGCGGGAGATTTTTCCTACTTGGTTTCCCAGCATCGCGTTTTACTACTAATTTGGTTTATACGCTTATTTACTTATTACGCTAGTGGGTTAGAGATGAATAAGGTTGAATTAATATTTGCATTTGCGTGGTGAGAGAGTGGGAAACCATTGAGGGGAAAACAAGCCTCAGTAGACCCAACCGGGATTGAACCACGATCTACCCGTCATTGCCAGTCTATTCTCTTGTGAGACCAGCGCCCTAAATTCCACGTAAGTGATAGTACATTTCCTCTAAGTTCCTCCTGCTTAGTATCCACCCCAACTAGTTTAATTAAGGGAGTTGTCTACAGGAGCGCTAAGACTCGTTGTAGACGTCCAGAAATCCCGCGTTATTTAAGAATCGGTTTGTTATTCCAAAATATAGCTCACGTCAAATGGAGCTGCAAGGTATCACGATTACGTTCGAACCAGAAAACTTAACGAAATACAGTTTTTGTTTTGTTTTATTCACTTGACAACATAGAGTCTGGATTCAATGAAATACATTTTTAATTTTAGAATAGTTATATTTTAATTTTTTTTTGTTCTATTTAAAATATGGTTAAATATCTTCACTGGTTTTGGTTCCTCTGCATTCTAACGGAAACAACAGAAAACCGCACTTTTGTTGCGTCGCCTGGTTCGAGATATTTTACTTACCTGAGCTAGGCGCTATCGGTGGTAAGTAAAGTAAAACGCAGTGAGAAAAACATCAGAAAGTCATCCGCTTCGGTAGTCGAATAGTCTAGGGCGGCACCCTTGCGATAGAATGGACTATAAATGTGGGTATAATTAATCTAAATTCAACCCTCCTCATACCTAACATTATATGAATGTGTATAAGACACGGTGCTAAAAGAAAGCCCCAATGCACATTTTTTGGCTGACTGCCTTTTGTTTTTCCGAGTGTCGCCTTGCCACTGCTTGATACTTCTTGCAGTACGTTTTGGAGCGGCTGGTTGCATATTTCTCCAGATCACGGCGCGATTACTACCTTATCGTTTTTATCGTCTTTATAAAGACCGCTACACACGTACAGGTACCTGAACGTGTGGATGACACAACTGTACAGTTATATCGGTCTGCACAGTCGACCGGAGCAAATAGTTTCATTCGATATAACCGGGTCGGAGCAAACTTGCGCAGGCAATACCGGAGCGTGTGTATCTAAGTGAGCAGGCGGCTCAGTTCAGTTGTTGCTGGTGCCACCGCCATATATCGTTCACTAATTAGATTAGTTTCATTCTTTCTTTATCAAATTATTGTTGTACAAGATGGTGGCAATGCCGCGGTAACCACCTAGAATAGATAGAAGAGTTTATAGAAATTTACAAAGGTGAACAATGTCTGTAGAAAATTATATGAAGAGACTACCATGAGCGACACAAAAAAAGAATCTGGCATATTGGTGGTAAAAACTAAAAGAGATCGATTCAGATACCAACAAAGAAAGCGTTGTAAAGAAAATCAACGACAAACTGTGATCTGAAGAAGAAAAACTGTATCGTGTGGATGCACTAGTAGCTATATACCGTATACCTGTACGTGTGTAGCGGCCTTTACTCTCTAAAACAAGGATTGGACTGTCATCAGCAGCAGCATCTATTGGGTACGTGGGTGTTTGTGTGGGGTAGGCTCTTCGTCTGAGGTTGTCTGCGAAGTCCCAGTTCTTCTGGGACCGGGGAATCGTGTTGGAGGGTAGTTGTCTGGGGTCTGAGGGGTGGCTGGAGACTGGGACTGAAGGTCGGCCCATTGAGGGAGAGGACAAAATGAAGTGATGAAGGGAGGGGGGAGTTGGCCGTTGTAGAGTAGCCTTCATCCGTATGTTTCGCCGTTTTCTTCCCTCTTCCCTTGTAATGGGTAATGAAGAGTTGATTCTTGATAGGTCCGTTGTCCAGAGGTGCTATCGAATGGGTGGGAAGCTAAGGCAGCCGGCCAAGGGTGCTACCTTAGAGAGCGAGAAACTGAGGCAGCTGGCAAAATGCGCTACCTCAGGGCGATTATAATCGATTAATCGATTAGTTGATTATTTTGATTTTACTAATTGATTATTTTTTTACCGATTAATAGAATTGCGACTAATCGAGTTAATCGATTACCTTTCTAACGATTATTTAATTTAATTTAATTTAATTTTAACACCGTGTCTTACTACCCGTTCGGGTTATACGCTTAAGTACTAATTACACTAATGGATTAGGAATTGGGAAGGTTGAATATAGAGGAAGTGAACCCGCATTTGCGTGGAGGGAGAGTGGAAAAGCATTTAGGAAAAACCACCCCCAGTTCACCCGACCGAGATTCGAACCTCGATCTTCCTGTCCTCCGTGGTCTGGCTTAACACGACTGGCGCGTTAGCCAACTACGCCAACGATGCGGGTGATTATTTAATAATTGAATCAAATAATCGGTATGAAATGTATTTTAATTTTTCATAAACATTTCTTTTTTACTTTTACATATTAAGAGAAAGTATTGCAATCGTGAACATTTGGGATGTCTAGATCATTATGAATTTTGACATTTCATGTGAGGGACCCTGAACCCTAACAAAGTGGATCTTACTCAAATAATAATAATCAATACTGACAGTCTGACTGACAGTGTAGAGGCTCATAAATATAAAGTGGGCTACAGACGATTTGACTTGTCATCCCGACAGCGACAGTCAGCCTGACTCGATCAGTTGCTACCTACATATGGCCTGACTTAGCGCCCGAGTTCATCAGTTGTGAAATGATTTGTTTGTGGTGGTCGGGCGGTCGGATGGGCCGGCCACCTGCCATTCAACAGTAGGTTACGTTAGATGACACGACCTGATATTGTGCCTGATCTTACCAAATCGTCCTGACCGCCTGATCAAATCATATCGTATGTAGCCCGCTTATGAAAGTAACTTTAATAACTGTCTGATGGCGTATATCCCAAACGGGTAGTAAGACTGTCAGATAACCATAGAGCCCTATTCCATTGTATGAGAAACATGTTATTTTAAAAATGTATTATTTATCACCGCGTCCTACTACCCGTTTGGGTCACACGCTTAAGTACTATTTACGCTTATGTGTTAGGGATGAGGGAGGTTATTTATATAGGAAGTGTACTCCATATTTGCGTGGATGGAGAGTGGAAAACCATTTAGGAAAAATCACCCTTAGTACTGAGTACACCTGCCCTAGATTCGAACCTTAATCTCCCCGTCATCGGCAACCAAGGGCAGAAACAGGGGTTGTTGGAGTGGTTTAAAGTAGAAGTGTAGAGGACGCAAGAAAAGTGCAGTGTTATTGCAGTTTCCAAAACATTTTTTTTTTCGGTCAAAATAATACAAATATTTTTCCAGTAGAAAAAGTGTTTAATTTTCTCCACATGACGAAATTAACATTTCTTGAATGTCTGTCAAGGGGGTGTCCTGGAATTTAATGACAACTTCTTAACTTGATTTAAAAAGTTTTTCATCTAATGCCGCTATTGTCATTACAGATATTCAACAACTGTTGAGGTCTCCATGTGAAGAAAACTAAACTCCGTTTCTACTGGAGCAATATTTTATACATCTTGGTAAAAAAAATTGCTCTAAAAACTGTAAAAAAAAACACTACCCTTTTCTCGCGTCCCTTATAGAAATATCTTCTAAATCACCAAGTTAGGCAACGTCGCGTCGTTGAGGTTGTTTCTTCAGCGCTCAGCCAACTATATTCGGGCAGAGCTAGGCTTCGAGATAATCGATTGTCTCGCGCCACGTGACTCTCACGCAGTATTTTGAACCACCCAAGCAAAGGAGAGAATAAAAGGTCTTGGAAGTTGTCTTCTCCGCGAAACCTGGCACAACACCCGGAGTCTAATAACAATAAAGTAAGCTCTCAGAATGTAGGCGGGAGGAGAGGAGGAGTTGGTATTGTGCGGCGCAGCGCGGCGATAAACTGTCCCCCACGCTTCCCCCCTCATACCCCTTGTTTATCTTCAGGTTTATCCGCCGGGCGCGCTGCTACAGCAGTGGTGCACGTGACTGCCGTAAGAAGAATAAAGACATTAAAGCCCTAGAAATACTTGCTCTGCTACGGCTCTCTTGCTATTTATATTTATTTCGCTTTCGGTGTTGGGTCCTTTGTTCGATCCCTGATATATATTATGATGGTAAGACGTGGAATATATATAAATAAAAAAAAAATCCCTTTTACGTCTAAAGAGAAATCTGGAAAACACAGGGAATTTACCAAAAAGCTCAACATATATTGGAGTATTTGTGGATTCGGGACATAAAACTGCAAGCTACTAGATATGCTAAAGCTTGTTTTATAGGCATAATTTAGTTGCAATAATTTATTACAGGCTTTATTTACTATATTATTTAACAAAACGTGTGGTACATGGGTCAACATACTCCCTCACTCTAGAATCTAGATACTAGGACTTTGGTTTTCATATATATATATATATAATTATTAATTAATCCTCAAAATTAATATTATTTATACGATAGTAATAGATGTATAATTGAGTATAAACAGTTGATTAAATTAAATATAATCGGAAAATATGCCCAAGCCTCATTTGTTTCCCCCAAACTATTTGTCGATTGGTATTTGTATTATGGTTAAAGAAACCCAATTTTATATTAATCGTTGAATCGATCTTCCCAAGCTCGATCCAATATACTCAATTCTATGCCTGAATCGATGCAACACCTGCTGTCCTAAATCGATCCAAAGAATCGATTCAAGGGCCTATGAATCGATCAGCCATATACCTAGTGCGACTATTTGTCCAACCATCGCAAGTGCTTGGCAGAAAAAGTTGGGCTGGAAGGCTGTTCCTCTATCTTTCTTTCCTTATTTCTTACTATAACTTCTTCTGTCTTTCTCTCGTTTTATTTATTTTTCTTTCTTTATCTTTATTATTCCTCTCTTCTTTCTTTTCTCTCTTTCTTTATTGTTTCTCTCTTTTTCTTTCTTTTCTCTCTTATTATTATTATTATTATTATTATTATTATTATCATTAGCACCACGTCTTACTACCCGTTCGGGTTGTACGCACTTACGCTAATGTGGAATGGTAGGATGATTGTGAGATGAAATGGAGGACCTACAGTTTAACGTGGAATCCGAACCACGGTGGAGGCCTGGCATTCCACACATTCACAAGTTATTATTAATACACGTCTTGTCAGAGGTGAAGGAAGGGTTTGGCAATCAGATAAATCTGCGCCGGGACCGAGGATTGAACCCCGGACCTCCAACACAGAAGTCTGACACCTTACGCCATTCTCTCTTTTTATTTATTTCTATATCTTTCTCTATGTTTCTTTTCCTTTATTTTTTATATCATTCTTTATCTATTTCTCTCTGCATCACTCACTCTCATTCTCTCTCTACTTTCTCCACTTTCTTCCTCTCTCTCTCTCTCTCTCTCACACACACACACACGCGCGAGGTTGATGATGACAGGACCGGTAACGGGTAGAACCGCTGCTCTACCATTTGTCGGTGAGCGGCAGTCATTAGTCCGCCTTCTCATTAGAGCGGTGTGCTTTTTACCTCCCCTACAACCCTTCCCCTTTCCGTCCAACCCTTGTTCCCCATAACCTGTTAACTGTCAGCTTACACTACACAAATTAACACGCCGCGAGAGTAGGAAATAATTCGTTAGTGAAACTGATTTTTTTTAAAAATTATTGATTTAATATCAACCCGAAGGTGGTGTAAAATTTGCGGACATTCTTCGGCCATGGGAGATTTAATCGTGGGTTTTTCACCCAGGCCCTGATCTATCCCTTACACACAGATGGCCGGGTTTTTGTTGATTAGACTAGGTTAGGTTAGGTTAGGTTAGACATATTACAATGTTTGGTACGGCCGCAAAGATCACTAAAAAGACCTGTCAACCTATCCAACTGCCATTATTATTTTTAAATTTCTTTTATAAAAGTACAATTTTCAATTAAGATTGTTTTGTAATGACCCAGTCATTACAAGTTCGCAAGTATATTCTACACTAGCGTGGAGAGATAATTGAAAAACTAAGCGAGAAATCACGTCATGTGGTATAGTCCACCACCGATCCGTCCGGCTGAAGTTTAAATAAACTTCAACCTCCCCCGCCACCGGCAATCTTGTCTGGTGCGAGCTTGACACTTTAGACCACGTCACCAATGATGGACTCATGTGTGTGTGTGCGCGTGCTTGGGCGCTTTTTAAATCTTGTTACATTCCTACACAATTTTGAAAAAGAAACGTATCGGGTATCTAACATTATGAACCGGTTTTGAGTTTGGGTACCAACATTTTTTTTCGTGCTGTACTCAGTTAATTACACAAATGGGGTAAAGAATGAGGAAGCTCGAATTCAAAGAAAATGTGTCTGAACTTACTTAGAGAGAAAGAGTAAAAAGAAGTTATGAAAAAAAAAACACGCCCTTGTTGCACCGGGCTGGGATTCGAACCCTGAGCTTTGCGTCACCGGTGAACCAAACTAGACTAGTTTGACGTGTAGTCCTCGTGTCCACCGATGCAGATCCCGGTGCTTAAAGACGTTCCCTACCTGTGACGTAACGGAAAGTCAAGATAGGATTTCCCATGTTAACGTATAGGAGTGTGTGTATTCGGTAGAAGAAGAGGGGAAGTGTTATAAGACAAGAAGCCTCACAAGCGTATAGCCCGAATGGTTAGTAATAGTAAAGAGGCAATCTAGGAGGAACTGCTAATTTTCTTCTTTATCTTTCAATTCGTAAATTGGCGTCTTAGTATGAAAGTTCTCAGAGTGCTCAAGTGCGTCAAATTAATACGACCTTCTTCGGTGGCCGCATGGTCCAAGGCGTCACTCTCGCAATAGACTAGACTGCTGATGACAAGGAGATCGGGGTTCGAACTCCCTCGGTTGTACTGAGAGTGGTTTCCCCTAAATAGTGTTTCACTTTCTTTCCGCGTAAATGAGGGTACACTTTATCTGAATTCAACCTTCCTCTTCCCTAACTCATTAGACTAATTAGTACATATGCGTATCACTTAAACAGGTAATAAAATGCGATGCTAAAAAAAGTTAATAAACAACCCGCATTGCAAAATGGCTTTGAAATCGTCAAACAGGCAACGTCGTTAATTCATCGCGGTTCGCAATACGAGTCCGTCATTCGGTGACCCTTGGTTCAAAGTGTACACATTTTTAAAACATAGGTTTGTTTTTTCCTGTTTGCGAGTGTACCAGGCCTTGTAGCTTGGATGGACGAGTGAAAAGGGGGGGTGGCTCGGCTTGATATGAAGTTCGCCGAAGCGCACTACCTACGGACTGTAATTAACACCTCGGGGGATGTTCGGCTGTGCTGCACAGCTAGTAAAGGCTACATAAAAGACACTTACCACCGACACCTCTCAAACCTATTCTCGTGTTTCCTGTTGGTGGATTTGATACGTGACTGATTATCTTTTGAGCCTCAACTTATAAGTTGATTGCCTACATTTTACTTGGTTGTCGGCGACAGGGCTGGCGCAAGTGGTTACCGCGCCTGTCTTTCACTTGGTGGAGATAGGGTTTTTTATTTACGGTCAAACACGTTATAGAATTTCATTATATTTGAAGGGTACAAGGGAAAAAGGAGGAAAGTCACACTACACACATTCTCCAGAACAGCAACTTTTACATCTCAAACCCCATAGGGACCCCAGGAAATATTTTATTAAATTAATCTAAATATGACAGATACCTCTTTTAAAACCACAATCTAAAGTGCATTACTAAGGTCTCATGATTGTCTAACAGATGGCAGCACTAACTCAGTTTGAGATAAAATTGGACTTTCCCCTGTACCCTTCATTTGTTCTCCACTGCTGAAGAAGGTTGGGGTGCAAGGATTCAACCCGGGCGCTAAGGTTTATATTTTCTACACGCTCACGTGGATTCATTTAGTCTTTGCTACCCTCCTTTAGATCAAGTCATCCACTAACCCGTGTGTTAAATATGGGGTGCAAGGATTCAACCCGGGCGCTAAGGTTTATATTTTCTACACGCTCACGTGGATGTATTTAGTCTTTGCTACCCTCCTTTAGATCAAGTCATCCACTAACCCGTGTGTTAAATATAGTACGACAGTAAAAATGCTGCTTCGCTGACTACACCTTTCTTCAGGTGGGTGCTGGTGAATTTTCACTCTAATATTCCCTCTTCTCCTCTCGCCCCCTTGGATTGGATACCATAAGTCACGTCACGTATAGTCCCGTATTTATAGTCTAATTTCAGTACAGTAATCATCCTCATTTTAACACTATGAGGGGGGTAGATCTCAGTGGAAATGTGACCACATTTAGTTTGTTGGTATAGTAGGAAACCACTTAAAAGAAAAAATAAAATATCTGTATTATAAATATATATACATATTTGTAATGCTAAGTAATTTCATATCTCAAATAGTTTCGGAGCTAATTTTAAAGAAACTTGTTATCTTTGCAGATATTACAATTGAGTAAAATGTTAGCAATATTGACGGAAAAACTAAAAAATAAGTTTCTTCGTTGAAAGAACAGTTTATAAAATTCAAACATATTTCTTTGCGGCCAACATTTATAATACTGTATTTAATATATTATTTGTGTTATTTTGTAGGTATTGATAATATCTATCAAACGTCACAGCTGCAGATCACATGACTTGATGTATGAATATATCAAAATTGTTTTAGTAACTTTAGTAACCAAAAGCTATTTTTTCTAGCATCGCATCTTACTACCTGTTTAATTTATATCATAAATAGGCCAACTAATTACGCTAGTGAGTTGGGAATGAATAAGATGAAATTTAGAGGAAATGTACGCGCATTTTTATGGAGAGAAAGAGAGAGAGGGAAACAATTTTGGAAAAAACAACCTCAGTACACCTGACCTGAATTCGAACCCCGATCTCCCTGTCATTGGCAGTCTAGTCCAACATGAGAATAATGCCTTAGACCGCGCGGCCACCGAAGCAGGTTCTTCCTATCAAAATCACACTGTACTATTGTGTGTAGGTCTATCGGCCAGAAAGAAAAGTACACACAGCATTGGATCAATGTAATTAGTGAGGACCTCACGGAACGAGAGGAGGGGTGAATAGGGAAAATTTTCTCACGATATCCCAAACATCTCTTTTTTTACAGCGGTAATTCTGACACGCTCATTAAATACAAAGTTGTATTGGGTGGGGGTTTTTTTTTTCTGGTTTTCCAACCCCTTTTTTTTCTAAGGCGTTTAAACTTTACAAAGATCCGCATTGATGGGCATACGGACTAAACGTCAATCTCGTATAGTCTGGTTTTCTGGTGTTGGGGGAAGTCGAGGTTCAATCTTTGATCGAGTGTGTTGAGTTTTTTTTTTTACTAAATGGTTTTACAGTCTACCTTTATGAAAGTGCTGATGCATTTCCTATAAATTCTACCTTCCTCATGCCTAACACATTAGCGTAACTAGTAAGACGTGGTGCTAGAAAAAAGTAATATGTTATCAATTTTGACAGCAAAGAAAATGTTTGTGTTTTCTAAAAGGTGTTTAAAAAATGTCCTTTAGTAAGAAAATCGAGCTTTAGTTATCTTTTTATCCATTTAACGTGCAGTTTCTAAACCGACTGATTACTACACAACTTGTATACTACCATAAACCTAGAAATGACACAACGACCAGTCCGCTATCGGTAAATTCATTACTGTGAAAGAGGGAAACCCACATTTCATCAATGATATATTTTTCACTCATGCCGGAAATCGAACCCAAAACCCTAAGCTCGACAAAAAAAAGACTCGCTACCGACTGAGCTAAGACGTCAAGACAATCGAGAAATAGTAAAAGCGGAACGGTCGACAAGAGTCATAAATATTATTGAAATAAAATATCAAACATGTGCGTTGAGTTTGTTTATTTTACAGCGTAATGGTGTAATGTGGTTTCACATGTTTCAAAAAAAAAAAAAAAAGGGGAAAAACGTTGAGAAATGCTTTTTGGACTTAA
>CABFWB010003321.1:65736-81749 GCA_902151455.1 Timema bartmani
GCTAATGTGTAATGGTAGGATGATTGTGAGATGAAATGGAGGACCTACAGTTTAACGTGGAATCCGAACCACGGTGGAGGCCTGGCATTCCTCACATTCACAAGTTGTGATTAATACACGTCTTGTCAGAGGTAGGAAGGGTTTGGCTATCAGATAAATCTGTGTGGGACCGAGGATTGAACTCCGGACCCTCAAAACATAAATCTGACACCTTGCCCATAGACAACGAGGTCACCCTTTTGTATCCAAACGAATGACTAAAAAAAAAAGTATCTTCATCAAACCCAAGTACTCTTTAGAAAATATGTATTCGTAATATCTTGTTGAATGTAAAAATCCTTATGATTATTATCTTCCTAATTCACTTCAGTGGTAGAATGGTCTAACGCATGGGCTCTTAAACCTTTTTCACAATTACATACCCTCAATTGATTTCCCAATATTATGTCTCCATGGCTGCCTCGCCAGATTGTCAGAATCATCATCATTATCACCAGTCCTATTAGGTACCAGTATAACTTTTAAAAATGGTCAATATTTTGGGTTTACTTTACATATAGCTTTCTAGGTACAGAACAGCTCAAATAAAATCACTAGGATTGTATCCTATTTATTTATATAAAAAGGGGCAAATCACAAATACACAACTCGTATTGATAACCGTGATAGTTTATTCTAATAAAACAACTTTTAAAAAATGCTCAAAGATTGAGTCCCATACCCTAATTATTTGGCTCCCAAACCGTCGGTTAATAACACCCTGGTCTAAGGCGTCACTATCGCGATATCCCGGACTGCCTTTGACGGGTAGACCGGGGTTTGAATCGCAGTCGGGTGTACTGAGGGTGTTTTCATCCTAAATGGTTTTCCACTTTCCCTTCACGCGAATTCGGGTACACTTCCTCAAAATTAAACCTTTCGCGTCCCTAAACAAACTAACACACTTGGTGCATATGGGTATAACCCGAACGACTAGTAATATGCGGTGCTAAAAAAATATTCGATTGCCTTCCTGACACCATTACGAATATACATATTAACAAAACACCGTAATTTTAATTGATTAATTATTCATCTCATCTGATGGTTTTAATTTTCGCACCGGCTGTATCTGCAAGATAAATTGCCTGCCCCGTCTGGCGTGGGCTGTGTATAGGCCTCATCTCTTCCCTGCCCCCTCTAAAACCCCAAACTAGCTTCAAGCCTACTTTCCTTCAGTTTATTCTTGTCTAAATTATTCACGAAACGTAATTGAAAATTGATTTCCTTTAATCGATGGTAAAAAAAAAAAGAAGCGAGAGTTCCCGCGCTATATTACTTAGTCTACGCAATTTGAATAATTAAATGTCGGTTATCTTTTCAACTTTACCTCATCCCTTTTTATAATTATTATTGAACTTTGTTTGAATAAAATATGAAGTTCCTGTTGGTGTTTTGGAGCAGGTGCTTAAAAGTTTGTACATTTGAGTATCGTAAACCTGCCATAGATTCTTTAATTTAAAATCAATCTTTCGGACATTTAGTGACTTAATGTCGTCATTAATTAAAAGGCTTCCCCCTCCCCCCTTGTACACTTTAGTACGTATCATAGAACCCACTGAATATTAGTGACTCTTTCAGGGCTGCCACTATTTTCTTAATACAAAATTCCCTTTGTTTTTCAGGGTTCCAATAAGGAATTTACATTTTCCTGGACACTTTAGAGTTTAAAGGGTATTATAAAGAAATGAAATTTCGTTTTTCAGAAACAAATATATTGTGAAGCCATGCTATTGGTGTTTAGAACAGGATGATTTGTGACATTTGTGGAGTTGTTGCGCGACCCAATGTTTCTGGGAGAGAAAAATAGGGGTAGGAGGAAGATTAGACATGTATTTCAATCAACGCGCTTGTTTCTTCAACTAGCAATTTTTTTCCCCATGCGAAGGAACCAGAGAACCCTGATTTTTACTCCATAATTATAAGAGTATATTAGGATTAAGTGAGTTGACTTTAAAGATCAACTTAAATGTTCGCTTGGAGTAAAGCTAGAAAAACACACTGTAATTTTTTTAAATGCATCAAGTAAGAATTAATCTTGAACCTCACTATTCAGTTAGACATATCTACTGCGCCTATTATTGCTGGCTCCAACCAAAATTGCTTTATAGATCACTCATAAGAAAGGGCAAGCGCTGACTGGCATATATAGCTCACTTACAAGGGAGGACACGCGTTGATTGGCCTTTATAGGTCACTTACAAGGAAGGACAAGTGTTGATTGGCCTTTATAGATCACTTACAAGGGATGACAAACGTTGACTGGCCTTTATAGATCACTTACAAGGAAGTACAAGCGTTGACTGGCCTTTATAGATCACTTACAAGGGAGGACAAGCGTTGATTGACCTTTATAGATCACTTACAAGAGATGACAAACGTTGATTGACCTTTATAGATCACTTACAAGGGAGGACAAGCGTTTATTGGCCTTTATAGATCACTTACAATGGAGGACAATCGTTGATTGGCCTTTATATATCACTTACAAAGGAGAACAAGCGTTGATTGGCCTTTATAGGTCACTTACAAGGAAGGACAAGCGTTGACTGGCCTTTATAGATCACTTACAAGGCAGTACAAGCGTTGACTGGTCTTTATATATCACTTACAAAGGAGAAAAAGCGTTGATAGGCCTTTATAGATCACTTACAAGGGAGGACAAGCGTTGACTGGCCTTTATAGATCACTTACAAGAGAGGACAAGCGTTGACTGGCCTTTATAGATATTATTATTATTTAGCACCGCGTCTTACTACCCGTTCGGGTTATACGCTTCTTTATAGATAACTTACAAGGGAGGACAAGCGTTTATTGGCCTTTGTAGATCACTTACAAGGGAGTACAAGCGTTTATTAGCCTTTATAGGTCAGTTACAAGGCAGGACAAGTGTTTATTGGCCTTTATATATCACTTACAAGGGAGAACAAGCGTTGACTGGCCTTTGTAGATCACTTACAAGGGAGGACAAGCGTTTATTGGCCTTTATAAATCACTTACAAGGGAGGACAAGCATTGACTGGCCTTTATAGATCACTTACAAGGGAGGATAAGCGTTTATTAGCCTTTATATATCACTTACAAGGGAGGACAAGCGTTTATTGGCCTTTATATATCACTTACAAGGGAGGACAAGCGTTGACTGGCCTTTGTAGATCACTTACAAGGGAGGACAAGCGTTTATTAGCCTTTATAGGTCACTTACAAGGAAGGACAAGCGTTGATTAAAGACATAATCGTATGTCTGAGCAAGTAGAGTAGTAAGACGCAATGGGGAAAAAAGAATGTATTGTTTTAAAGATTCCGTTGCTAGGTAACGTTGTTATGTTTCTAGCGGACTTGAACGTTTCACACCCACACAACGAATACAACAGTTCACACAGACTTATATTGATTTCCAAATACAACCCCCCCACCCCCCTATTGGCCATCCCGCTGAAAAGTTCATCAGGTCTTAAATCATTTAGTCGCGTGGAAGTGACTTTAAATCAACCAGCCATTTAAAAAAAAACAAGATGGGAAAGAAAATATAGTATTACTTTTTTTACTCCGTTTATTTTGGCTTTCATTTCTCACATTAATATATTATTATTATTATTCATAATTAGGGTGCTGATTGTGTGACCCCATTAAGTGTGCTTAGTGTGGTTTGGTGTTTTGGCCCGTTCAGTGATATTTACCAATATGCCGGGCAGTGAGGATATTTGTGTAAAATGTACCAGGGCATTTATTTGAGCAACAAAAATATATCTGGTGTACTGGGCCTTGTAAATTTAGATTTCATTTGGAGTGTCTAAAAATTTGTTTTATTTTATTTATTTAGCACCGCGTCTTACTACCCATTCGGGTTATACGCTTAAGTACTAATTACGCTAATGGATTAGGAATTGGGAAGGTTGAATTTAGAGGAAGTGAACCCGCATTTGCGTGGAGGGAGAGTGGAAAACCATTTAGGAGAAACCACCCCCAGTTCACCCGACCGAGATTCGAACCTCGATCTCCCCGTCCTCGGCAGTCGAGCTCAACACGACTGGCGCGTTAGTCAACTGCGCCATCGAGGCCGGTTATAAATTTGTTATACTGAATACGAGTTTTTTTTATTAGTGGTGGGGTTTCCACCCACTTCCGGTTGCTGTACCGAGTGGCTTTTTATTTGTTAAAAGGTTTCCCCCTTTACTCCTCCATGCTAATGCGGGTACAATCCGTCCTTGATCTCACCATCCTCATTCCTTGCCCTTTTAGTGTGAATTTGTGTGGAACCCGAACGGGTAGTAATACTTGGTGTTTTTTTTTAAAATATATTTTATGTTTGAGTTGAGCTTTTGACCGCCTCTGTGGTCTGGTGGTCAGAGTGCTTGGCTACGGATCCAGAGGTCCTGGGTTCAAGCCCCGGGCCTTACAGACTCTTATATAAAGCACTGGGTCTAGAAAGGGGTCAACTCACCCTCGTGAGGACAAATGAGGAGCTACTTAAATTTAAAAAAAAGTAGCTGCTCAGATCTAGAAAACTGAGATAAACAGCCGAAAGGCTCCTTGTGCTGATC
Source organism: Timema bartmani (assembly GCA_902151455.1). Taxonomy (NCBI): domain Eukaryota; kingdom Metazoa; phylum Arthropoda; class Insecta; order Phasmatodea; family Timematidae; genus Timema; species Timema bartmani. Next base: position 70,320 of record CABFWB010003321.1, read on the forward strand.
ACATGACACCCTCCTTCCGCATATTTTGGCACTATCTTTGCCAACAGATGGTGGCCGCTCGGTTGGTATAGCTACAGTAGCCCCATGGCTTATTTGGTGCCGACTGACAGTTTACAGCTGACATCTGACAGTCAACAGTTAGGTACATTCCTAAATTTTGACTGTCAGAAGTGACAGCTGCTAAACACATGTTTTTTTTGCAGATCATATGGTTCGGCGTAGGGATACATAATTTGGTCTGGTAGCTTTTCAAAGCCGTCAGCTGTCAGCTGTGAGCTGTCAGTCAGCACCAAAGAAGCCATGGGGCTACTTTAGATTGCGGGCTGACGCCACGGAGTTTTTTTATACGTTAAGCTTTTAACTTTTGTGTCGCTTTTGCTTACCATTTAAGGTAGCAAAGGTTACCTTGCATTGTTACACTATGTTGCATTTTATATGATTAGGACCATAGTGTAATCCATAAAGGTAAGACTGATTATACCTTTCAAGGTCGGTAGGTTTAAAGGTTGTATGTAATATTATTAGTAAAATGATAAGTTAATAGTGTACACCTAAAACCTAAACTTGATTTTCTTCTTTATAGGACTCCTTTTTTCACTATCATGTTCGTTATTTCACCCTCCCCTCTATTTTCTCTTTCTACCTCTCTGTATATTTTCCTCTTTCTTTTTATCTCTTCTGTCTTCATCGCTCTCTCTATTTCTGTCTTTATTTTTCTCTTTTTATGTCTTTCTTTTTCTCTATTTCTCTCTCTTTATTTCTACTAGATCTATTTCTCTCTCTTCTTATACTTTTCCTCTATTTTCCTCCTTCCATATTTCTTTCTATTTCTCTGTCTCCCTCTCTGAAGCTTTCCATAATTTGTTATTGATGTTGTTTCTTGCTCCTCTCGGCTGGTTTGGGAGAGTGTCGAGGCACAAGTCTGGCTGGAGTTGTTGGTCGTGCTGTTGACTCCAGCAAAAACGGCTCATTAGCCCAGAGCCCCCGCCCCTCACCTACAAACTCGTAAGTTGAGAGGGGTGAAAAAAAACCTCTCCTCTTATCGTCACAGGCAACAGGGTGAGAGGTACCAGTGTTGCATAAATGACATGGCATTACACAACCAGTTTTAAGGGTGCCACCTACGCGAAGGTAAATCTCCTCGCACGGTTCTATTTACCATGGGAATAACTGTTCTGAATCATTAAACCCGTTAAAACAATCTTCAATTAACTTTAACATTTTCTGTTGTGATTCTTTTTGAAAAAAATACCAACATTTGTTTGAGAAAGACTTAACCTTCTATGACTGCGCTGTTGCATTTTCGCAAAAGTTTTAATATTTTTAAATTAATGTACTGGTAGCCTAATTAGTTCGGATCCCCTTCAAGTATTCCTCATTTAGTTCCTGCTACGTGGTATGATGTAATCAAACATTTTTAAAAACGTTTGTTTTCTGAGATACTATAATTTTAAGTGGCATCATGCAGGAATGTTGTGAATACGCAACGGTGCCAGTCGGGATGTCATACGTCTTGCTCATTGCTGCCGTATGTTTACATTGCATGGTCCGTGCAAGTTCTATCACGTTGCTTTAGTTTGCTATGGTTGTTATTCACGTGCGGTCGCTATGACACATAAAAATACGAATTTAAGAAAGGAACTCATGAAGAAATGTCTTTTTTCAATAAAAATATAAGTAAAACTGCAGCAAAACGGTTTATCAAGAAAATATGAGTCAATTAAATTTTGTAATAAAATAAAATAATACAGTAATAATGTAGTAAGTGATCAGTAATTTTGTAATGCATTAAAATATAAAATAATGTCTTACAATGTTTTGCTATATACATTTTTTCTATAATAATAAGCTATGTGTTTGTATCAATTTAACATTATTGTAATTTTCTTTTGTAATAAAATTTAAAAAATACAATACTATTCAAATATTTGTTTAATAATATTGCTTCAATAATAATATTATTTATTAAACCATGAGGTGACCTGGTGGTCTATGGGTAAGGTGTCGGACTTATGCGCTGATGGTCCGGGGTTCAATCCTCGGTCCCGGCACATATTTCTCTGATTGCCAAACCCTTCCTTCACCTCTGACAAGACGTGTATTAATCACAACTTGTGAATGTGTGAAATGCCAGGCCTCCACCGTAGTTCGGATTCCACGTTAAACAGTAGGTCCTCCATTTCATCTCACAATCACCCTACCATACACATTAGCGTGTGTATGACCCGAACGGGTAGTAAGACGTGGTGCTAATATTAATTATTAAAGTATGAGTTTTGATTATTATTTAGAACATTATAATACGTTGCAAAAGTGCAACAGCGCCAGTCCTCATGTTTTTTTTAGCACCAGTCCCCGAAAGTTGACCTATGGTTGACCTCAGGGGTCTTGAATAAAGTGCTCGCCTCAGGATCCATTTCTCTTGGGGTCAAACCCAGCCGGGGTCAACAGATTTTTCTTGAGCGACACAAATCCGTAGCACAACTTCCTTCGAAGGGGAAGTAAAGCCGGCTTTACCGTTCATTTGTGGGTTATAAAAAAATCTGGAACGGATGTTAAAATGCTTTCCCCGGCAAAATTGGTAGGTCCTTTCGCTCTCGCTCATAGAAATTATCGTGTGCCATCAGTCTGTTCAGAAAGTGGACGTCAAATACCTCAAATAAATCTAAATAAAACTAGATCTTTGTTTCTAACAATTTACTTTGATCTCAGAATTTCGACATTTTGTGTTAGTGGCGTTGAAAATGAACTAATTACATATTTTAACGATTTTTATTTTAAATTATAAAACTTAAAAGTATAAGATTTTTAATACTATAGAAACTTGTGGACGCCATTAATCTCCATTTTAGGATTAACCATATTTTAAAATAACAAACCACTTGTTAAATAACGCGTAATTTCTGGGTGTTTGTTACGGTAGGCGAACTTCTTAGTTTTGCATCGCTTCAAAGAATACTGGTTTCCACTGGCATTTGCGGGAAAAAAGTAGGCCTATAAAAAAAAAGGAGCAGGAATACCACGAATGTAACCGATGAATAACCTCAAACAAGGAAATAAGATGAAGTTTCAGGATATAAAAAAGGTAAGCTGCTGATATGACATGCTGGAGGATTCTTTGGCTAAGGCAACGGACTTATCGAAAGATAGAACCCTAATAATATTATAATTATATATATATATATATATATATATATTATTGGATTTATATTTGTAATTGATTAATTTTATGTTCGCGGGAGATTCTTTTTGCGGAATTCAAATTATTATTTTGTACGTTTAACAGCACGTTTACCCGCATTGATGGGCACACAGACTTAGGCGTTTGTCTAAAATGGTTTGGGTTGGTTTGTTGGTGATGGGGAAATCATAGTTTGCTTCTTCTTAATACAATCCCTTTATATATGGGCCTATCTTGAAGGCCGTAGCCAGCCAATAACTTCAGGGGGGGTTTTGGTGGGCACATCCCTCATTTGATGGAAGCTAGAAAAAAGTTTAAATTATAAACAGTTCTAGAAGCTATCTGAAGTGTTTTTTATGACAACATAACCCCCTAACTACCAGAGGCTAGGAAAAGTTCTAAATACTAAACAACTCTAAAAGCTATTTGAAGTGTGGTTGTTTGGTCAAATAACCCCATAACTGCCGGAGGCTAGGAAAAATTCTAAGTATTAAACACCTCTAGAAGCTCTCTGAAGTGCTTTTTATGGTAACACAGCCCCCTAATTTGTACTTGTATCTTAATTTTGATATTTTTTGAACCATAAATAAAGCAAATATATATTTTGTCCATAAAATTTTGGAGGGGGGTTTGAATTGACTTGATCTCAGTCGTTTGTTGATATAAATTCATATTTACAAAATGCAACCTAAACACCTAAATTGAATATTCGCGTATATATACGAGTGATTCAATACGCAGAGAAAAAAAAAATCGATGAAAATAAAAACCTTATAAATCACACGGGTAGAAAATATATTCAATGGTTTGTGCAAATTTTGTGCGCAAAATAATTTGCTTGATTGGTCACGCGTGGTGTTTATTGCACGCTTACATGCCTTACTCAACAGAGTGTATGTGCCATTATTTTACAACAGTTTCCATTTCAAGGGATACGCAGAGAAAAAAAAAATCCTGGCTAAAATGTAACTAAAAAACCACTCCCAACTTTCTTTGCATTTTAATGGTTAATCAATGGGATACCCCCTTTTTTCATGTACTCTTTATTTTTGAGCTCGTGACGAAAATAAAATGGAGGGGTGGTGCTTTAAAAAAGCTTTTATGACGTCATATGGAGAATATCAAAAGACACGGCGGTGATTTTTTTAAAAGGAAAATGGCAAAATAATGATACCTTCCAAAACTGATGGGTAATTGATTTACGGTTTATCCACTTTGTCCTTTTTAGACCGTTAATGTCGTCCTGATGTAAAAATAATAGTATAAACTTGGACTTTGTGGACGTCTACGAGTAATTACTGTTTGCTTTCGCTCGGTACTTGAAAGACGGGGTGTGGGGTAATGAACGTTACAGGACCCTTAGAGCTGCGTTTCAGACATATTATTAAAAGAGCTACAAATGTATCTGAAGGTAAACGATCAAAAGTTTCTATTCGAATTAATAGAAACTGTATAATTTGTGCTAGAATTTTGTTGGGACACAATTATGATGTTAATCCCTCTTTTTATTTAAAAAGGAATGACTCCGACATTTCGCTCAGATATCATCCTGCATATTTAAATTGAAATAAAACTGGAAAGAATTACATTATTTTTTCTTTTAGTTATATAGTTTTTATTTTAAGTATTTAAGGTGAAATGGAAGAGTGCACGAGCTAAGGCCTCGGTCAGTGAGAAAGTATTAATCTCCGTCAGGATTAAAATACAATGGTCTCTGTCGTTTTCTGGAACTAATTATCTAGTCTGTCTAAGCTTCCCCTCCCTTTCACCCTTCACCTTCAACCACCCTTTGTCATGTCACTAAGAAAGAGAGGAAAGAAAACTACGAAATTTCGTATCTCAAGGTCAAGAAGAAACCTCGCTGCTAGTTCTCAAATATCTTGAAATTTTCTGTTGTGAGCTTATAAAAAAAAAGCTGTATTTGTTAGAGGAAAATTAAATTTAGAGCCCTTTTTCATCAAGCCTAGTCTGCACAAATATGCTATAAAAGTATGGGAGAAATGAGCTAATATTACATTTTCACATTTTTTTATTAATAAAACTCAAACTATAGGCTTATCAAGGGAAAATAGCCCTGTTGGAATATTTCGAATTTATTTTGGCGTGAATCATACATCCATATGCATACATACCTAATCACGCCGTTCCCTTACGGTGTAGGCAAGAAACTGTGCATAAAGCTAAAAAACTAGCTCCGTACTTAATCCATCCTCACTAACTTTATCGACACTTCCCTATCCTTGCATATTTCCTTCGCTTCAACAACATCCATACACCGAGTCATACATGCTCTTTTATTCTAAAATCTTAATGTTTCTCTTTTTTACACATTTGTCTACAACATTTAGCCACGTCTTACAGGGCCTACCCCTTCCTTTTGATCCACACCCTCTACCTTCATATATTTGATTCTTCACTCAAACCACACTCATCCTCTCAGCATGGCCAAACCAACGTAACACGCTTCTTTCACCTTAAACTATTGGATTCCATTTTAAACCGCACTCCTTCAGCACACAATCATTACTGACTCTGTCCATGAGTTTTTTCACATACATTTCTTATATATCTCATTCCAACCGCATTCACCTTGTTCTCGTGTTTCTCCTGACAAGCCTACACTCCACATCCATTAAAAACAATGTTGGCGTTAGTAAAATAATGCATCGTAGAGTTAAATATTGCATCGGAGCTAAAACGTCTGCTCGGCAATTTCTGACTTACCGAGTCGGACCCCTTAAGGTAAGTATTTTTGTGGTTTTCATAGCAAAAAACGTTTTCGGGACAAAATAAATATAATATTGCTTCAGTAAACAGGTTTAGTAATCTTTGCATTTCTTAAATATTTGTCTTGTGCATCGTGAAATTTGTTTAGGACTTTTGTACTTAATTTATATTCGAAAAACACATATGCATTCTTTATCTATCTAGTGTTTCTTCAACAGACATCCATTTTGAAAAAAAATCACTAAAGCCATTATCGAAACAGAAGTTTACTGATAGATTAAAAAAAAAATAATTATCAGTTAACTACCCTTAATTTAAGATCTAAAATTAAAATCACGATATTGGCCTATCTTAGAGACTTAAGGTGGGATGGAAGGGTAAACGAGAAAAAGCCAATATTTATGCCAATTTTAATGGAAAACTTTTTTTTTTTGCCAAAATAAATTAAATATTTATTCAGTACAAACATAGAATTTAATTTTCTTCACATGGTGACCTCAAAATTTCTTGAATATCTGTCAAAGGTGTTTTGGAATTTAATGAAAACGGCTTTTCAATTAATAAGTTAGTTAGATAATGCCACCATGCTCATGACAGATATTCAGGAACTGTTGATATCAACATGTGTAGAAGATTAAACTCGATGTTTGTACTGGAGCAATATTTTATTTATTTTGGCCAAAAAAATAATGCTTTGCCATAAAAACCGCTAAAACAGTGGTCTTTTCTCGCGTCCACTCCCATCCCATCTTAACCATACAACATCTGGATATCAAATTTGAGCGAAATTCATCTAAGCGTTTCGGCTGTAACCTCAAAACCCGCCTCGGTGGCGTAGTTGGCTAACGCGCTAGTCGCGTTGAGCCCGACTGCCGAGGACGGGGAGATCGAGGTTCGAATCTCTGTCAGGTGAATTAGGGGAGGTTTTTATTAAGTGGTTTTCCACTCTCCCTCCACGCAAATGCGGGTTCACTTCCTCTAAATGCAACCTTCCCAATTCCTAATCCATTAGCGTAAATTAGTACTTAAGCGTATAACCTGAAGTAAGATGCGTTGCTAAATAATAATAATAATAATAATAATAATGTAACCTCAAGAACAGACCTTGGAACATAAACTTTTTTTTTTAGTTCAAGATCCACCATAATCATGGGCTACCATAAATGGAAGATAACGGGGCTCCAGCCCCATTTATCACTCTGCAATATTTACTTATTTTTGTTAATTTTTATGAAAAAATAAAATCATATATTTAGGATTTGGCTGCAATTTACTACTAACAAATTTGAATTATACAATATCCGAGTAGCAAAGATAAAAATGATAAAATGTAGATTTCTTCCCATTCCTTCTTTAACAGCTTTCTTTTCTTTGGTTCTGTTTAGTAAACTTATGAAAAATATTACGTTTCTTAGTGGGTTTAGCTAAAGCTTTTATTTGTTAATTTTTCAGAATATATATATATATATATATATATATATATACACACACACTTTTTTTTGTGCGAAATTTGGCTCATTAAACTCATATAATTAGCTCAGAATTATGTCCAGATGCCCTAACATTCCCTCCCACAAGGTAAAATTCCTGAAATTTTCTCTAGGGAGGAAGAGGGTGGGTTAGGGCGGGATGAGACCCCAATCCCCCCCCCCCGTTTGGTAAACCTAGCCTATATGGCCGCCCTTGACCATAATATCGAGGTCAACAAATTTAACGATTGCAATAATTTCTTTCTCTCTGAGAAAGTAAATTTTTTTTAGCACCGCACATTACTGTACGTTCGGGTCAAAAAGTTATACGCATATGTATTAATTACTCTTTTTTGTAAGGGATGAGGAAGATCTGAGGTAAATACACCCCACAGTAAAAAAATCAGTCACTTCAGCAATAATAGTGCATTTATTGTGAGTATTATTTTTTTTTCGGGTCCTAACACAAAATAATTGGTTATTAAACCCCTAGGATCGAAACGGGATTCGAAACAAAACTATTCCTAAAGGGGGCTGCACAACGTATTAAGGTGGGACGGAAGGAGACGTGTTTTTGCTGTTTTTATATCAAAATATTCTTTCGGTCAAAATAAATCAAATATTTTTCCAGTAAAAATATAGACTTTAATTCTTTCACATGATGACCTCAACAGTTGTTGAATATCTTTAATGGTGTTCTGGAATTTAATGACGACTTTTTCTCTTCATTAAAAAAAGTTTGTCATCTAATACCGCTATGCTCATGACAGATATTCAACAAATGTTGACACCACCACATAAAGAAAAAAAAACTGTGTGTTTCTACTGGAGCAAAATTTGATTTATTTTGACCAAAACAATGTTTTGCCATAAAAAACTGCAAAAATGCTGGCCTTTTCTCACGCTCCCTTCCATACCACTTTAAGGTGATACGCCTACACAGAACCAATCACCCGCTTGAACAGTACCGTATTATAAATTAATAACTTCACCGGTGGAGCATTCGTACAAAGGCGGCAGTCTCATCTTGTTGGGGGGAGGTCGGAACTCGAATCCTGGCCCGATTCAGTGAAGTAATTTCTGTTTAAATTGTTTCCCCACTCTCCCTCTACGCAAATGCGGGTACACTTCATATACACTCTTACTTCCTCATCCCTATCCACTTGGTATAAATATGAAGGTACGGGCACACAAAATAAACCATTAGGCCCTAATTGTTAATTTGTTGAAAACCTAATTTGAGTCGAAAAAGTTCCCTCGTTCTATAAACTCGCGAGTGGAAAAGCAGTTTCGTCTCCTGTGTCCCCCGTAATTCCCGCCGGAAATTGACTTTGCACCAGGAGAGGGTGGGCGGTGGGTGGAGTAAGGGTGACCCTCCCATATCATTCTCCTTCGCTCTCTCTTGTTTTCACTCGAGTTACGATTTAACTCTGGAGAAAGGCCATTAACTTCTCTTTTTTATCACGGGACGAATCTTCTAATAACTGTCCCTTTCCGCCCGCTTCTAGCAATATTGCCCGTAGAACTGAGCTCGTTCCTAAGAGATTAAACAACGCGAGGGCTTCAGTCATTTAAAAAAAAAAAGACATGGCCTTGATGTACTTTGTTATATTTTTTTAATTAACACGATAGAATCAGTATAAACAAGTCGAGTTCAATGTCCGTCTTTGTAATCTCTTAAACTTTTACTGTCGGACTATTTATTATTCATATTTAATAACAATACTAGCCAATCGCCTCGTGGTTTAGTGGTCAAAGCACCTGGCTGCAGATCTTTGATGTTCCAGGTTCGAGTCCCGCGGCTAGTACCGAGGGATTTTTCTCGAAAAAGTAATAATTCTCCTGGTCACCACGGCTTGATTAGTTAGGCTTTAAGTTAGGTTAAGATCTTTATTGGCTTTACCCCGTCATATTCACTACCTTCATCCCCTTCGTCTCATCGGGACATAAATAGATCCTCCACGGAAAGGATATACGATTAGTACATTTGGGTGTCGCCTGGAACATTTCCGCAAACTGAGCTACAGTTATTATTATTATTATTATTATTATTATTATTATTATCCATCATCATCATAATCGTGGTTAGAGTGACCGACACGATACAATTCTTACAGCTGCCAAAATTGACTGCAATTTTAACTAACAAGTCTGCATATAGCCCGAACAGATAGTAAGACGCGGTGCTAAAAAAAAATAAAAAATTGACAAGTCTAAATCCCAATTATATCCTTTGTTTTATATAATTTACGTGCCAGTTAATAAGACAAATTTTTGTAAGGGAATAAAGATGAATTTCAAAAGGGAAGGTCCGGTAAAAACAAGTGCATTGAGTGAAACAGGCATACACAATAAAAGGGTAAACATATTCAATAAAGACGAATGACAGTCGTATTTTAACGTTCGTGTCTCTTATTTGCTCTGTGTGTCAATTGTTTTTCAAGTATGTATGGAAAGTTATTATCTTGAGAGCTTTGAAGAGTCATGTATGTCATTTGCTTTCTTTTTTAAGTATTTGTTTTCAACCTTTTTTTTTTTTACGGTTGCAATCATTCCCAACCAGTCAACCACTTATCTCAAGTACCCCAAGAGTTTATTCTTTTTTAAATAGATCAATAATTCATTGAAAACTCTTTCCATAGTCATACTAGTGGTTTTTTTAAAAACTAATCACTTAACTTAGGAAGGAAATGTGTTATTTTTATTAAAACATTTTTCAAGCATATTTAACTAACTTATATATTTTACATGCTAGGTTATAAAAATCAACACACAGAATATCTGAGTGAGTACTTTTACAAACTTCACACGTCACTTAAAATATGTTTGGAGCTTAGACATAAACAGAGAAACACCTTGAATTATTTTTTTATATTTTTTTAGTTATACGCCTATGTAATAATTACACTAATGGGTTAGGGATTAAGAAGGCCTAATTTAGAGGAAATGCCCCCAAATTTACGTTGAGAGCCAGTGGGAAACCATTTTGTAAAAAACATTTCGGAAAAACCACCCTCAATGCATTCGACCGGTATCAAATCCCAATCTCCCGGTCTTCGGCAGTCTAGTCCATTACGAGAGTAGCGCGTTATACCACGTGGCCACCGAAGTGGGTCTGAATGATAATAAACAGCAATAATATTAAGTATAATTAATGAAAACCCTTATGGCTTGTTTCAAAGAAAGGCTAGTTGCTAGATTCGGATTAGGATAGCTCATAGAAAAAAAAATCGTCACTTATTAAATTATTTTCGCTAAGGTTCCTTCATTCCGTAAACATCCCCAATAATGTGCCTTCATTCCGGGAACATCCTCAATAATGTGTCTTCTTTCCGGTAACATCCCTAATAATGTGCCTTCATTCCAGTAACACCTATAATAATGTGCCTTCATTCCGGTAACATCACCAATAATGAGCCTTCATCCCAGTAACATCACTAATAATGTGACTTCATTCCAGTAACCTCCCTAATAATGTGCCATCATTCCAGTTACACCTATAATAATATGCCTTCATTCCGGTAACATCCCCAATAATAACCCTTCATTCTAGTAACATCCCCAATAACGTGCCTTCATTCCAGGAACATCCTCACTGTGTATTTCCGGTAACATCCCTAATAATGTGCCTTCATTCCGGTGACATCACCAATAATTAGACTTTATTCCGAGAACCTCCTCAATAATGTTCTTTCGATTCGGGAACGTGGAAATGATTTGTTCCTAAGCGCATGTGCGCTAGTTTTACTATGGCTATCATATTGTCTCGCTACGCTAATGATTATGCATTTCCTCGAATACCTACCTGTTCATCCATACTCTTTAGAGTTAGTCGCTAGCCTCATTGGTAGGCGCGCGTAATAAACGTCAGATTTATCTAGCCTGGTTTGCCCGTAACTCTGAGGTCAGGGTTGAAATCCAGGCAAATCTTTATATCCACTCAAATGCACATTTTCCTCTAAATCTTAATTTCCTGATATTTATTCCAGCAGTGTGACTAAAAGCGCGGAGTGGTAGTAAAACTCGGAGCTAAAAATAAGAGTAAGTCGTTAA
>CABFWB010003322.1:0-37810 GCA_902151455.1 Timema bartmani
GGACAAGTGAAGCCAATCAGTTTGTTGTGGGACACATGTCGATAGACAATGTCGATTCAGTGGGGACAAGTGAAGCCAATCAGTTTGTTGTGGGACACCTGTCGATGGACAATATCAATTCAGTGGGGACAAGTGAAGCCAATCAGTTTGTTGTGGGACACCTGTCAATCGACATTGCCAATTCAGTTGGTACGCAGCTTTATATCGGTTTGTCAAAGTCTCTGAAATCTCAACACACTTGCACAAAAACGTACTAGAAATATATTCTAAATAAAGTCCGAGCCACATGTGGCCTGCGGGCCACTTGTTCGCGAGCCCTTGCTCCACATAGTCCCAAACTATATTACGTGCTGTTTGTTCTCCCGCTCAAATGGGCTCATTAAACTCAAAGTCTGTCGAGTTTCGTGGTTCTCAATCTTCTACAGTTCAGACAATATCGTCCCGTCAGTCAGGGGAACAGCCGCGTATATCCAAACAATAACGACCTCGTTCACGGTGGGAAAAACTGACTCGTAAATAAAACTTGAGATGAGGATGCATGGAAACAGATGAAAAGATATCACATGTTTTATTACCGATCGGAAACAAATAGTTTCAACTAGGTCACGAACACTAAAATATTTATTTTTTTAATTTAATTTAATTTTTTCACCGCGTCTTACTACCCGTTCGGGTTATACGCTTAAGTACTAAATACACTAATGGATTAGGAATTGGGAAGGTTGAATTTAGAGGAAGTGATCCCGCATTTGCGTGGAGGGAGAGTGGGAAACCATTTAGGAAAAAAAAAACCAGTTCACCCGACCGAGATTCGAACCTCGATCTCCCCGTCCTCGGCGGTCTGGCTCAACACGACTTGCGCGTTAGCCAACTACGCCACCGAGGCGGGTTTTACTTATTTAATAATTTTATATGAAATAATAATTTAGCTCTCCACTTCCACGCCTTGAATAGGTTGTTGTGTACAAATATATCCTTAGTTTAGTATATTAGGAGACCAGGACAAATATTAGGATAACTAGTAGGTATAAGTGATGTTATAATGCTCCTCTACACCATTAATTATGCTAGTAAAAAAAACGTTGCAGGATAATTATTTTTCACTCTCCATTCTTGTTTTTTTTAATATGATAACATTTGCACTACATCTTACAACCCGTCCATGTGGCTCACATATGTATACCAATTTAATACAGATGAGTATGGTGGAATTTAAAAGGAAAAGTACCCACATTTCCGTGAAGAGAGAAAGCTAGAAATCATTTAGGAAAAACCCTAGCATCCTCGAATAATATTTGAGCCCAGACCTCCTTGATACAAGGTAATCAGATTAGAAAAGACTGATACCTTTGTCCACATGCCTACTGGTGTGGATCATATATTAAATTATTTAGTTAGTTAACGCTCACTTTTTAAAAACATTATATCAACATACCAATTATAAACAACTAGTGGATCTTAGTAATTATGGCTGTAGACTATCACACTAAAATATATTAAAAAAGGAAAGGTTATATCGAATGAGGCCTCACTAAAATTCCTAGTTAAAGATTTACTCGACAAAGACTTAATTTTCCATGCGTTTTTTTAGTTTTTGTTGTTTAATTTGATCAAAACGTACAATTATACCCTTCACACCACTACGATAACTTTAAAACAACCCTTCCCCGAGCTCTCTATTCATTTGTTGCACCAAACCACTAAAGTAAGAATTGAGTTGTCACTATTTTTTTAACCAAGAGAAATATTTTATTTACACTCCGGCGCAAGTCAAGAAATGGCGCAAATTTGCACCCAAGATACTCCCAAAGATGCGCCTTATTATTTGCTTCATTTCCGTATTCACTCAACAAGGCGCAACTGGTGGCAAGATTATGGTAACATCACCATAAACGTCATTAATTGCGCTCTTTTCGACCAATCCTTGTGAAGAATTTACTTTAAGAGTCAAGGCTACTTTATTTTAAATCTCTAATGAAAATGATAGCAAATACAAAAATTTCTAGACATTTTGACTATGAACTAGCAATAAAATTAAAAGCAGCCTCTTTCTGAATGTCTTACAAAAACAATATTAGTACATTAGTTAGTATTTATTTGTATTATTAGTTTAAGTGTATGTTCCATTAATAAAACATTTATAGAAACTTTAAAACTTATTTTAAAGCTACACTAACAGCTATATTAAATAGGGACGAGATGTCTTTGGACTTGGAGGAATACAAACCTCTTTGGATCTAAACGAAGACTACACAATTCGTGGTTTGTTTTGGAATAATACAAGAAATGCCATTGCGTTGTTTGAATGTAAAAACTCAACAATAAAAGGTAAGTAATTGTTTTGTTACCACTATCTAAATTGAAACAAATTTTGTGCTTGACAGACGTATGTTATATTATTTATTTATTATTAATTGGAGTACAGTTAACTAATTGTATTTTAAGCCATTGCGATAATATGCTGCCATTTAAATTTATTGAAGTGAAAATCCTGATTTTATAGTTGCGCCTACTTTTGAGAGGTGGCAAATAAAAGGCGCAACTTTGCTCTCAAATTGCGCCTGCTTCTTTTAGTGAATAGGGTTGGGATATCTTTCAAACTTGCACTGGCGCAACTATTTACTCCCGTTAGTGAATCCAGGCCTTGGTGTTTACTCGTAATTTCAATTACCGGAAATTCGCTTATCAAAATTATATATTAATTAAAATGGAGTGTTTGTTTGTCCCTCTGTTACGAGTGTTTCGCGATATTTACCGCACGTAGGGGTATGAAATTTTAAAATTAATAGCCCTGTACACAAACATGTGCATCTCTAAGCTGGAACTTTAAATCTTTGATTAGATTGTGTCGGAAGAACTAAAATGAAGAGCTTTTTTTCCCCTGTCTGTTTGAAGTAAAGAAAAGCTTAGCCCAGGGTATATACATGCATTTCATCGCGCAGTTACCCCGGGTAACGCCGGGTATTTGTGCTAGCTATATATATAATTTGACCACGTCTGTGGTCTAGTGGTCAGAGCTCCTGAATACAGATGCAGAGGTCCATGAGTTAGATCCCCGGCTCTTCCATATAATTCTGTAAAGCGGTGGGTCTGAAACGGACTCACTTATCCTCGCAAGTAAAAATTAGGAGCTAAATTAATGGAAAAAGTAGCAGCTCTGGTCTGTAAAACTGAGATTAAAGGCCTCAGGGTTCGTTGGGCCGACCACATGACACCCTCTATCCGCGGAAGTTGGTACTATCTATCAACTAAGCCAACCGATGGCGGTTGCTCGGTCAGCATAGATTGATAGCGGTGTGAAACCATGAAATATCTTTCATAGATAATATAATCTAGCACAAAATAGTTGGGTGAAATAGAGATAATAGAGTTCAACTTCATGTAGGGCTTAAAGTGTTTTATTATAGGGGTGTGCAAAGCTTAGAAATGTCGAAGGTTAAATCTCCTGCACTTCAACTTCGACAAACACAATAACCTTCACATTTTTGAAACAATTCAAAGGGAGAAGAAAACTTTAATATATTATGAACATATTTGAAATATTCCACTATATACAGGGTGAGGCGGAAACAGTCGAGCTATTCTAAGGAAAGCTATGAGCAACGTGCTGAGGTTTGCCGCTGCCCGACGTAAGGTAGAGCTTATCTGAGTGATATTATCTCCAAAAAGTGATTATGGCATGTAAAATAACTCTGGAAGTTATGTGAAAATACCTTTCCTGGAAATTTTATCAAGCCCTTATGCTCTTTTTCATAGAAATGATGATATAATCAGTAGGTTCAGAAACAGCCCGTTAAATATTTCAAATAAATAGATATTAATCCCAAAATATTTTAGAAAACCATGTATGTAGTATGTAGATAGAACCTATCGCATTGTCTATACACACTTCATTAAGTTGTATGCTAAGCCATGTCAGTTTAATTGAATTTCAGTAAAATAAATTTAATACTTTAGATTACTAGAATAATATAATTAATTGATAATTAGAATTAATAATTAATATTGATTTATATTGAAACGAAAATTACACTGCCACAGTAAAACGAGATCCAATAATCAATTATGTTGGTAGGCACTAGTCTAAAACAATATAATATTCATTACTAATTAAAATAATTTATAATCAAATGCAATACTAAGTTTTCAGCATAATAATTAATAATTACATCTTATTGACATTAAAATATAAACATTACATTGTTGTTAGCATTGTTGTATCGCATCTCTTTCATTCTTGTAAAAAAATAAGACACTTGAAACATTGAAACATGTGAAGGATACATATCATTTGTGGGTAAAATACTAGACTGAAATTAATTGAATTACAATGAGAGAAATATGAGAACATTCCCCAATCACTTCTTGTGAAGCAAAAAGAGTCTCATCATGCGAAATGTTGCTATAGAAGAGGCAAAATATGGCACCAGAAAATTTGAAATATTCTTTGTTTTACATTGTTATGAAAAATTATGAGAATGCTAAAAATTATTATTATTATTATTTAATTCATATTAAAAACTTTGTTTCAATGTAACATATTTTGTAACAAACACTGTTCATTAAATTGGCAGAAACAACCAGATATTCTATTATTTAATGTAAATCCCTTTTTAATCATCATCATCAACTGTTGCCTGACTGTGGCCGGGTTATTTTAGTAAAATACCTCCAACTTCTTCTATTCTCCCACCACTCTTCCTCCTTTAATTTCTTCCATTCTTCTCCTCTCACTTGAACACTTTCTGTTATTTGATCTTCCCATCTCTTTCCTGGCCTCCTTTGCGGTCTTTTTTCCTTAATACTTCATTTCCATCATTCTCGTTGGTATCCTCTTCCTCTCTATCCTCATCACATGTCCATACTATCTCAGCCTTCCTCCCTATACTGTCTCATGTACTCCCTGTACTCCTACTCTTTCCTGGATAACTTCATTCCTAATCTTGTTTCTCCTCGTGACAGCTCGAGTTTGGGTTTGTTTCGGCCACCGGCTTACTAAGCCTTTCGTGGTGAAGCCCTTTCTATTACATGCAAATTTTAATTTATTTAACTATTATTTCGGAGCACACCAAGACAATGATTTTTTTTAAATAGCCCTTTATATTACATGCCATTTTAATTTATTTAAGTATTAATTCGGCCTACACCAGGACAATGTTTTCTTTAAAACAAATACTGGCAGTATTAACTGCGTGGTGGAATTTCGTACATATTTGCATATTTCAGACATCACGTAGGTCTATATTAAGACTTTAATATGCATATAAATTCTGGCTCTACTGAGCAGGCTTAGTTTTAATTAAATACACTTAGCATTTCTAAAGATTTAGCCCCCGACAAACGGACACCATTTGTAAATTTTTATTTCTTTCAATGCAATAAATATTTTAAAGAAAATACGTTTAGTTATAAAACTTACACGGCAAGGAAATATTGTAGCTAACTTGAGTAGATAAATAAAATTTTACACGAAACATAATTTATAAAAAGAAATATGTACTTACTTACTACATATTTTTTTTGCTGTTTCACTTGTGGCACATAGTTCAAAACCTCAAATAGGTACGTACGGTATTTACACTATGAAAGACAATGTGAAACTGAAGGTAGAAATTTTCTACCCACGAACAGAAACAGCAAATGCCCTTTCCAAAAATAATCCCCACAATAGAGGCTACCAAAGGGGAGGGGAAGGAAATATTAACATCTGTAAAATAGTTGTTTTTAAGTTATTGTCTTGTTATAGAAATCCTCGTCTCTGTTGTGAAGCAAATTCTTGGAAAACCCAGTGTAATATAAAATACAATACACTATACAGACACATAGTAGGATCTGAGTTGGTTCAGACTAGAACAGAGATCCTTTTGAAAAACTATCAAAATAACGAAGAAGTAGCGTTCTAGTATGCAGGCGGAACGCTTTAAACTTGTGTTTTATCAACAGGAACGCTCGTAATATTTTTTCGTATCGACCGGAGCGGCGTTCCGGTGCGTTCCGGCGCAACTCGAGCACTGTATGTATATTTATATATATCCTAACATATTTCAGTTTATAATCAACTTCTAAAAAGTATTTTAACAGCACAGCTTACTTCGTAGGGGAAGTAAAGCCGTTGGTCCCATGTCAATTGTGGCGTGTAAAAGAACCCTGAAAGGTATGGGAAAATACATTTCTGGAAAATGTGTTAAGCCCTTTCGCTTTCGTTAATAGAAATTCTCGTGTGCAGATATAATCAGTCGGTTCAGAAAGGGCACGTTAGATATTTCAAATAAATAAATATTGATTTGAAGATATTTGAGAAAACAACATTACACTAAAACTATTTCTTTACAGCTGGTCGGAATCGAACCCCAGTCTCTCTATTCAATGTTATAGGTGTCAACCGCGTCACGTAAATCCTACCGGCTAGGGATAGACATAATACTGTATAGTGTGAGGAGGGTTGGAGGTTGCGGGGGGAATAGGGGAGAGGGTGGATCAGTCCACACGCTTTTCCAATTTCACGGTCAAATCGTCTCACGCCACATCTGCCGGATAAATTTCGCCCTTCATTGCACCCTCTTGATTAAACGTCGGGGTCAATGCAGCGTTTCGTGCCTTCTCCCTTCTCCCACTGCTCATTTGGACCACCCCAGTACATTTGGGGGAGGTTTGCAGTCACCCCGGTGAGGCGGTAAAAACGTGGGTCGCAACCTAGCGTGGGGTCAGTTAGAAATGTGAGTTTTTTAAATTTTATTTTAAGTGGAATATTCTTTTTATTTTATCGAGGTATTAAATGTTAAATTTCTAAAGTCAGATGCTATATCAGCAAATTATTAACTAACTGAATTTGGGTCAGTACGCCCAAAATTATACACCCAACCCTCTCGCGGTTTAATGACAAGAAATTTTATCGGAAAATAGTTTGACATAAATCAATAATATATATTTTTTAAACTATAGTTTATTGAATATATATATCTTTAGTTGTTCTATTAAAGCCTGCCATCTAAATTCAAGATTTTTAAACCCCAAATATAATTTGTTGGACTATATTAACGATCAAACTTATACACAATTTAGTATTTTTAAATTACATTTAAAGTGTCATAATTTAATAAAAAAATATATCAAATGTATTTAAAAAATAAAACTCAGATACAAGATTGTCCTATTTGTCGATCTAGAGATTTAAACGAATAAGCTTTATACGGTGACTCTCCTTCACATGGGCATTGCTTCGATTCCCCGTTGAAAAGTACTTTGGTTTTAACGAGGGGCAAAGTGACTCAAAGTTCACTCTGAGAGAAGTAAACAACTTCACTTTGGATGAAGTGGATGTTAGTTAGTAAACATGATGATAAAAAAAATGAAATTTAGTTGAAAAACATTCCGTTTATAAATCACACATGTTTTGTTTTTTGTTTGCTCTTAAGTCTTAATATCAATCCATAATATCCACATATTTTAACTAATAGAGCAGAGAGGTGGAAGATAAAGTTTAGAGGAAATGTACCAACGTTTGAATTAAGGGATTTTGAGAAACTAAATAAGTACATCAGGCTGGAATTGGGACCGTGCGGGTTTGCAGGTCTGATGGATTACAAATAATTCAGTTAGTGAACTACTAGATCAAAGGCTACCATGAGAGGTATCGAATGGGACGTTGCTGGATGTAGTTGGCTGTTGAACCAAGCCTATTCTCCAATAATCTGCTTGTAAACATCAGCCTTGATTACTTTCAAGCGAAACAATCGACCGTGAATCTCTCTACACATGATTATACCGAGGACAAGGAGAAATAACTCGTCTAGAGTTATGGAGCTATCTATATGAGGCTAGATCTCCAAGACATACAGATTATCTAAGACTTGGTTATCAAATAAATGGAAACGTTTAACTTCACTTAGCTGTAAATATGCATTATAATCTTTAGACGCAAGAATAAAAATCGGAGGAATATGTGTGTATATAATATCCAACGACTGGGAACAAATATAAAATCTACAATAAAGAGGCCTTAACAATGATATAATTCCTTAATACTAAAGAATCGTTAATCTTAAAATAGAGACATTTAAAAAAACTTGTAGAAGCTGTGAAACTAAATAATATACACGATTGCAGAATCATTAAAAAAAAGCATATATGTAATAATATATACTGTTGCAGGAACATAAAAAAAAACATTACATATGTCTAAGTATTCCATCAAAAAAATTATATGTTTGCTTATAGCTCAGAACTATTAGTTTTATATAAATATATTCCAAATTAAAATATGTTTAATTTAAACAGTACTACAATCTCACAACGATAAGCTATTTCGTATCTTAAATAGTTTGGGATATTTGATCAAAATTTGAGATTTTTGCTATTTAAATGTTCCCTTAATGTAATTTTCATGTGAAAACAATAATAATAATAATATAATAATAATAATATAATAATAATAATAATTATTATTATTATTATTTAGCACCGCGCCTTATTACCCGTTTGGGTTATACGCTTATGTACTAATTACGCTAATGAATTAGGAATAGGGAGGGTTGAATATAGAGGAGGTGAACCCACATTTGCGTGGAGGGAGGGTGGAAAACCATTTAGGAAAACAACCCCCAGTTCACCCGGCCGAGATTCGAACCTTGATCTCCCCGTCCTCGGCAGTATAACTCAACACGACTAGTGGGTGAGCTAACTACGCCACCGAGGCGGGTTGGCATTTTGTTTGTAGCGTTAAAAAGTGCCTAGATACAAAATTGATAAAAATTGTTAGATCATGTGGAGAAAATCAATTTTTTCTCTTTTTGCCCCTTAGTAAACTACCCTTAATTTTAGGGCTAGAAATCTAATTCCAATAATCCCTCGGGTAAACTTATGGAAACACTAGATACCAAGTTTTAGCCCGATCTTTAAAATAGTTTCAGCTCTAGTGCAAGCTACAGACCGACAGAGAGACACAGACGGCATCCCAAAAACCCCTTTTCGTTTTAAGGGGGTCATGAAACGTGGACATTTAACAAAATCTCGAGTTCGATTTTATTTTTATTATTTTAAAATTACAATACTTCTTTCTCCGATAGGTCGAGACAAAGTATTTCACCAAAGAATAAAACTAATATTAATATTCAACAAATTATTATATTATAATATATTATATTTATCGTTCTAATAGATATTAATACGAATAAAACTAATACTATTAATATCAGAAATATTTCATTGTGTCCATCTCATAGTTATATTAAATTTCAGCCCCGTTAATTAATTACTTTTCCTTAAGGTGGAATGGAAGTGACCGCGAGAAAAAGCCTGTGTATTTTTGCACTTTTTATGGCAAAACTTTTTTTTTTTGCCAAAATAAATAAAATGTTGCTTTAGTACAAACTTAAAATTTTCTTTTCTTCACATGGTGACCTCAAAATTTGTTAAAAATCTGTCAAGGGTGTTCTGGAATTTAATGACAACTTTTTATCTTCATTTAAAAGGTTTGTTAGGTAATGCCACCATGCTCATGACAGATATTCAACAACTGTTGATATCAGCATGTGAATAAAATTAAACCTATTTTTGTACTGGAGCAATATTTTATTTATTTTGGACAAAAAATATTTTGCCATAAAAGCTGAAAAATCACTGACCTTTTCTCGCCTCCCCTTCCAGCCCACCTTAACAATGGCACGCGAAAATCATAGAATAGGAAGTTTGACCCCAATTAAAATCATTCTATATACTTGTTAAAATTTTGATGGTCGAATGGCCTTAAATCATTAGACAGGCAGATTACAGACTGAGTCAAGGTGTCGAACTGTATGAATGAAATGTTAGAAAGGAGAGAGTTCTCTTTTAAATGTTTACTTTTTTAAATTATTATGTCTTGTATTACAGTAATAAACGATTATTTTCAATGTTTATTTCGCTCAACATGCTGGCTATGGATGTCCTATAATCTAAGCGTTAGGATGAATAAGACTGTTTAGAAGAAAAGGCAGACTTGACGCACCAGACCACGTGGCCACCAGCCCGTGTACGTAGGCGTCACGCAATATTTGTACACAATGGTAGTTTGCAGTTTATACTTCCGGTTAAAAGTGCTATCAGAGCCGCCCGTGCAAGCGGATGGTACTTCCGCCAGATTGTCCTATCGACCGAGTACAGCTGCGCTCAAACCAATTTTGGAGTCGGTACAATATGCGAGCCGGGTACCCTTCACTTTGGGGCGGTCATTGGTCTTAGTGGGCCATTTCAGCGAAAACAAGCCACTTGAAATATACAGTAGCCCCATGGCTTCTTTGGTGCTGACTGACAGCTCACAGCTGACAGCTGACGGCTTTTAAAAGCTACTAGACCAAATTATGTATACCTACGCGGAACCATATGATCTGCAAAAAACACGAGTTTAGCAGCTGTCACTTTTGACAGTCAAAATTTAGGTATATACCTAAACGTTGACTGTCAGAAGTCAGCTGTGAACTGTCAGTCAGCACCAAAGAAGCCATGAGATTACTGTATATTGAAATATTTCACTATTCCAAATTAAAATAAATAAAACTGACTACAGTGATGTGTTTGGAATTGTGTTATCCACGAAACTTTAGGTTATGCATCTCAGGTGTGTTTTATTCACATAGTTCCCAAGCCAAAACACACATAAACAAATTTTTTAAAATTAAATTTGGCATTTGTGCTTAAGGAAACTTGAGAATGTTCACACAAGTAGGTTTTTGAAACTTTTACACATTGCGATCCTTATATCTGAGACTCTGATGTGGGTGTCGCTAAAATCAAGAAAAATATGAAGCTAAATTTGTAATGGATGTACGTGCTTAAGGAAACCTTATGGTGTGTTCATCTCTGAAATATTTTCTGTTACTTTTATTTTTGTTGCGAGCTAAACTCCTTAAATCTCTTCACGCCCAGTGTGGGTAACTTCAAAATCAAGAAACATAGAAAGTTGAAACTTTGAAACACTAGAGTGATATATTAGTATCCACCTTTGGCGTACCTATTAAAAAAAAATTGCAACTATTGAAAGTCCAACTCGTTTGACATTGTGATCACCACTGATTCGGGTAGCTAAGCAACCAAGAAACATAGAAAGATGAAATATGGCATGAACATACGTACTTAGGCAAGACTTAGTATGGTATTTTACAGGTTTTGATTGTATAACCTCTTAAACAGGGTGATGAACAGTGATGCTAGCTCAAAAACTAAAGAGCTTAAAAATATTTGCTTTGTATAATTACTTAATAGTACTGGCATAAGTGCAGCTGGGGCGTTTATTTTTAATTGTATAGGGTGGGGCGGAAACAGTTAGAAGATTAGTAACTTGAAAATAATTAACACTTTAATTGGAAAGCAAATATTTAATTTAATTTAATTTTTGTACCGCGTCTTACTACCCGTTCGGTTTATACGCTTAAGTACTAATTACACTAATGGATTAGGAATTGGGAAGGTTGAATTATAGAGGAAGTGAACCCGCATTTACGTGGAGGGAGAGTGGAAAACAATTTAGGAAAACCCTCCCAGTTCACCCGACCGAGATTCGAACCTCGATCTCCCCGTCCTTGGTGGTCTGGCTCAACATGATTGGCGCGTTAGTCAACTACGCCACCGAGGCGGGTGGAAAGCATATATTCACAAACTAAATAAAAACAAACTCTTTTTCTTTTTCCCTTTTTTCACACAGGTGAGTTCCATCGGACGTCAGACAAACCTCAGCACGTTGTCCATCACGTTCCTCAGAATAGATCGTATAATTGTTTCCGTACCACCCTATATATATATATACCACCCTATATATATATATATATATATATCCATTGCGATACTGACGCCTTATACTGCGTAACCACTGGCGTGGAACGTTTAAAAACAAACTAACCAATAAATCTCAAAACTTCACGCACACTATGGTAAAAGTGAGAACCCAAATCTGTTATTTTTTCAACTCTTACATATTATCTTACGAGCCTGAAGACTTGAATTGCGTGATCAGAATCTTCAGTTTGTGATAAAAAGGTTTCCAGCATCATTCATTCTCATTATGCACTGTTTAAAATAGTAGTGATTTGTTTTATACCCGTGCAACGCTGGGCACTTACAAATAGTAGATAATATTCTAATAATATGGGTTGTTAGTTTTGAAAATATATCAAAAATTAATTTATTATTAAATTAAATGTGAACCTGAAAACTTAGTGAAGTGGGGCCTTATATAATGTAATTGTTAAGACGTCACTAATAGCAGATTGGAGAGCCTTATCAATGGACAAACAGATACATGCGTCAGTCTCGTCTTGTATAGATCATCGGTGATAGATCGTTCCGAGTTCAAATTCCAATGAAATAAGGTACTTTTCCCTAAAACGGCTTTCCACTCTTACTCCCCACAGATGTGGGTACAATTCCTCTCCTTCACTTCTAACATATTAGTATAAATATGCTGATAGTCTGGTAGCTCATAAAGAGACAAATACACTGCGTTTATTCTTGAACAGCTAGTCTATATAAATCACTCAAACCTAACTCTGCCTCGTTCTTACCTACACCCAGGTGCGGATTCAGGGAGGGGTCAAAGGGTCAGTTGACCCTCCTGTGAAAGCTAGAGAATTAATACAAAAACACAAAACGAAAGTTAAAATTTTAGAAAGAAAATACAACACAGATAAATTATACAATTTTTTATCTTTTAACGCGCAGACACCTCTTAAGCCGTGTCCACACATGCATTATTCGTCCATGATTAACCAATGCTCGATATGACTCACACAAGTGTGGAAAAGATACTCAGTTTCGTGTAAGAATATTTGTCGTGCATAGCGAGTAACTAACATTGTTCCACATAGAGATAGACACATTAAAGAAGACTAATAATCACGTGAGAGCAGTTCATCCACGAATACCGAATAGAGTATGTGTGGACGGCAGGAGTAGTGGAACTTTGGGGGACTCTACCCCCTGAAAATAATTTGACCCTCCCTGGAATAAATTCCCCCCAAATATATTTCAAATCCTCTGATATTATCGAATATCAAGCTGAAAGATGGCCTTAAGTCAAACTCCAAATGACTTCTAGATGCATTCAATTGTCAAAAATTTGCTGGAGAAGACCGCTTCAAATAACTACTAGACTAGAGGCATCTAACTGGCAGAAATGTCAGGGGAAAAAAGCTCCAAATAGCTTCAAATAACTACTAAACTAGAGGTGTCTAACTGGTAGAAAAAGTCAGTGGAGGAAAGCTCCAAATAGCTTCAAATAACTACTAAACTAGAGGCAATTAACTGGCAGAAATGTCAGGGGAAAAAAGCTCCAAATAGCTTCAAATAACTACTAAACTAGAGGCATCTAACTGGCAGAAATGTCAGGGTAATAAAGCTCCAAATAGCTTCAAATAGCTACTAGACTAGAGGCGTCTAACTGGCAGAAAAATTCAGGGGAAGAAAGCTCCAAATAGCTTCAAATAACTACTAAACTAGAGGCATCTAACTGGCAGAAATGTCAGGGGAAAAAAGCTACCAAATAGCTTCAAATAGCTACTAGACTAGAGGTGTCTAACTGGTAGAAAAAGTCAGTGGAGGAAAGCTCCAAATGGCTTCCAATAATTACTAGACAAGAGACATCTAAATGTCAAGAAAATCCAGGGTAGGAAAGCTCCAAATTGCTTTTAGATGCATGTCATTTTGAAGAATTTTCAGGCGAGAACCACCCCAAATAGGCTAGTTTACAGAAGAATTCGATTTTTAAAATTTTGTCGGTGTGATACCGCTTCAAATATCATCTTCTAAAGGTATCTAACTATCGTAAAAAATTAAGGTGAGGATCATTCTAAATATTTTTGAGGGGCTTACAAATTTCCAAAATTTCTGGGTGAGGAACACTTTAAATCGCTTATAAAATAATCTGGTTAAAAAAAATTCAAGGCGAAGACTATTAATAGCTTCTAGAATTAACCATTTTTCAAAAATGTATTGAAGTAGGGCCGCTCCAAAGGGTTTATAAAAAATATCTGATTTTTTTTTAATGGGGAGGATGACCATGGTTTAAAACGTACATAAGATCAAATATGAATGAGAAACTATTAAATGGCTTTAAACAGAAATTTAACATTGTAAGTAACTATGTTATTTATAATTATGACCCCCCCTATGAAAATGATCTGGATCCGCTCCTGCCTACCTACACCTCTGCAATTTGAACCTCGACCTTTGACTCAGCGGCAATCCATTATTTTGCGAGCCTAAGGCCACGAACCAATGGTAGTCATTCTACTTTTAAATGCCCTTAAAATAAAAATAGAAAACTAAGTAAGCACAATAGTATCATCAAGAGGCAGCCGTGCGCATTTATGCAGTATAACACGATAATAAAACGTTTGAGACTGGAATTGAACCGAGAACTCGTGAACAACTCTGCATGTGTTCCACACCTGCCTGGCTCCAGGTAAAATGCACAACAAAGGGTGTATCTTGTAGCAGTGAGATGACACTATTACCGGCGTGACGGGGAAGTCTTCAGCGAGATGTAGTCAACCCGAGGCGATCTTTATGCAACGTATCGCTTCAAGAAGAATAATGTATTAGGTTATAGATGCGCGCTTCGGGATAGAAGCGCGCATTAAAAATCCATCAGAAGAAGAAAGTGAACAAATAAGTTTATACTAGTTATACGTTCTAGTTCGGGATACAAGAGTGGATTCTTGGAAGTATTGTATTCATGTGAGATCAATTATTCAACTTCTCACTTGTTCTGTGCGCGACATTTGAAGTGGTCTAAGTGCAAGAGGCACTCATGTCCATGTTTAGGTCCATTAAACTCGCCTGACTTTTATGACCGGCCTCATCGCATAGTTTTCAAAGCCCCTGGCTGTTGACCTAGAAGTCCCAGGATCGATTCCAGACTGGTACCGGTGGATTTTACTCTATAGGGGAATAATTCCCATGGTCACCAGTGTTTAGTTACTTAGGCTTAAGTTAGGTTAAGATATTCATTGGATCCAAGTTGTGATTAATACACGTCTTGTCAGAGCTGAAGGAAGGGTTTGGCTATCAGATAAGTCTGTGCCGGGACCAAGGATTGAGCCCCGGACCCCCAGCACAGAAGTCTAACACCTTACCCCTAGACCATCAGGTCACCCACCCCCCTCCCACCCTCTATTATTATTACTTTTATAATTATGATTATATGTATACACGTGATTTGCATCGGTGGGGTCGTGGATGACATTCCAAGCTCACATGCTCTGGCTTTTCGTCAACGGGAAGATCATGGTTAGAATCCCATACACGTGTAAAGAGGATGTTTTCATCCTCAATGGTTGTCCACTCTCTCTTTATCTCTCCACTTGAATGCAGGTACATTTTATCTCAATTTTACCTTACTCATTACTACCTGTGCATGTAGTAAGACGTGATGGAGGTTATATATGGACACCCCATTTAAGGAGAAATCTTATAGACATACCAGTGACCTGCTGGCTTAGGGGTAAGGTGTCAGACTTCTGTGCTGGGCGTCCGGGGTTCAATCCTCGGTCCCGGCACAAATTTATCTGATTGCCAAATATTAATCACAACTTGTGAATGTGAGGAATGCCAGGCCTCCACCGTGGTTCGTATTCCACGTTAAACTGTAGGTCCTCCAGTTCATCTCACAATCACCCTACCATTACACATTAGCGTAAGTGCGTATAACCGAACGGGTAGTAAGACGTGGTGATAATAATAATAATAATAATAATAATAATAGTAATAATGACACACCTTGACGGGTCCCCTATGATCCCATCATATTTGGCTCAGGGTGCACCATAGCGGAAACCAGCAAGGTAAGCTTGTTACCTTCCATGGTAAACGAAGTATACGTTTAACACAAACTTTATTGTAAACTTTTTTTTCCCCAGAAGTACGTTTAACAACATGGCAAATGATTACCTAACCTCAGGAGTAAGGAAGAGGAGGGTAGTTTTGAGGACTTGGCGCGTACAAGGGGTGGCAGAACCTTAATGATTTCTAACTTAGCAGAAACCCACCCGTAATAAATCCGGCTGAGATTTGAACCTCGGACTCTAGATCACGTGGCCACCAGTGAGAGTACAGACCTATTCTTAGGGGTAAGTTGGAAGAGAATATCTGATAATAAATGCACCTTCATTAGTGTGTAGGGAAGAACAAACAGCTATCAAAAATCTCAAATTAAAAACTATCCGTCGTATCTAGTCGATATTTAATCCCCGGTCTCCTCGTTAATGTCGAAAAGTGCAAGAGAAGTTTGACAAATAAGTCAAAGCCGTTTTGCATCTGGTTGATATTTGAGACGCACGCTTTCGGGCTAGTGTCAGGAGTGGGTCGAATACCGTCGGATGTCAAAAAGTCGCCAGTTTGGCAAATACAACTTACGGTTTTTAATTAACCACAAATATATCTCGCCTAGGATAAAATGTATCTCTTACGTACATCAAACTTTTCCTCTTCTCTACGCTCCGAACCAACATGCGGACTTACCCGATTCGGTGGCTGCGTGGTCTAACGCGCTAGTCTCGTGTTGGACCAGTCTGCCGAAGATGGGATATCGGGGCTCGATCCCGGTTGAGTGCACTGAGGGTAGTTTTTCCCTAAAATGGTTTTCTGATCTCCCTCCACGCAAATGTATGTGTATTTCCTCTAAATAAAGCCCTCACAATCCCTAACCCATTAGTGTAATTAGTACATAGGCGTATGATCTGAACAGGTAGTAAGACGTGGTGAAGGAAAGGATAGCCAGAATGAATTACTACCCCCTACTCCCTCAGGCAAACCAGAGATTTCTAGCGGCGATATTATGAAACTCATTTTTAATCTCAACTAGCCGGCATGGAGTTTGATCTATTTGTGAGCCTCAACGGTGGGACGGCAACCTTGTATCATCGCATGGTGAGTGCTAGAGTGCCCGAGTGCAGTTGGTTATGGAAGAGGATGTGCGACGTAGAGCTATTTTTCCATTTAGACAAGCAGAGTTTAAAACATTCCTTGTTACGAAAATAATACGATGTACTACGCCATGTCTACGGATAACCAATTTCTAATACATCACTGAGTATCATGTTCGCTGCTTCTCTTTCTGATATACATTTCATGTACTGGCATCTTTTTAGTTAGATTATTCATAACATATTTTGACAAAATAACATTTATTGGAAATATATTTTAACCACTCATTTTGTATTCAACGTTTTTTAAGGCTAGCAAACTCAAGGACTGTATTATATTACAAGCTTTAGTCTGTTCGTGGTAGCTTTCACCTTTTCTTACATTTGAAAACTTGCTTCGAATCTATTTTGTGTTGTTTTACCTCACAAATAGTTGGTCATTTTCACCAAGTAAAGCAAAGTGACATTAATTTGTCAAAGGGTCAAACTATATTGGCGAGTTTGAGGGATACAAAATGGTTTTAGCGTATTTTTAACTCTTGTAAAAATCTAAACTTACCGTGACTAGTCTATTGATCAAGGGCGTAGGAAGTTGGGGTGTGGAAGGTCTGGCCACCCTGGAATTTGTTGGACCCCTCTTAAAGGGAGGTCCACATTTACGTATAAAATCTTAATGTTATAGTTTTTTTACTTTTACTAGTTTTAATTGTATTTGTCATCACTCATCAACTAAATACTGGTTAATACTTCAATATTCACCTTCAAGATGAGGCTTGTAAAATTAGTTCTGTCAACATTCCAAATGCCTTTATTTCCTTACATTCAATATGCTTTTGGAGAACAAAAGGACATTACTTGGAATGATCCGAGTAAATGGGGTCCAAGAAAAGGAGGCAAAACATTTCTGTTATCCTCTGTAAGATCTTACTTGAGTAATCAACATGAGTAAAGAGCAGCTTAAATAAAAGAACAGCTAACAGAAATGGAGTTTTCAGCTTACGTAGGTAGGCTTACTGCCCATCATTCTCTAATTTTTTCAACACACCTACTTACTCAAAACATTATTTGGTAACTATGGAAAGTTTGAAATCATACACAAA
This sequence comes from Timema bartmani, assembly GCA_902151455.1. Taxonomy (NCBI): domain Eukaryota; kingdom Metazoa; phylum Arthropoda; class Insecta; order Phasmatodea; family Timematidae; genus Timema; species Timema bartmani. The sequence continues at coordinate 17,993 of CABFWB010003322.1, forward strand.
ATGCTAACAGCATTGCTAGTTAAAAGCGCGCATCACATACCAATCAACTCTTTTGATACAGTCGGCTAGAAATCATAAATTTACACCAAAACTATTGCACGTGGATCATTTCTTATTAAACATTAATGGAGATAAAGAGTTAATAGACGTTCCTAATAAAGAACATTGTTGAAATATTAAACTGTATTTAGATAAAAACTGCATTGAAAAGCCCGTTTTTGAACATTTTTAAACGACTTCACAGATAAACATTGTGGACAAATCTTCATTCTGTCATAATAGGGACATACTGTAGTTATTTACAAGAAACTTTGCTGCTTTGTCCCCAACCGTCATCGCCATCGTTAGTGATAGTTATATAAAAATATGTTGGATCTTAAAAAAGTAGATATACGCTTGACATCTGGTTGGTAAAAGCACCACCAACAGAAACTATTCCCTACGAGACACCAAAAGAGGTGAGATGTTGATTTATTTTTCATTTCGACACGTTCCACTGCTTATTCACCTAGAAAATGAGCTACTTTATTAGACGATTGTTGTAAGAATGATATAGGTACAATGTAGAGGATATATGCCCGTATTTGCGTTGGGGGAGTGGGCAACCGTTTAGGAAAAACTACTTTGAGTACACTTGGTCGGGATTCACACCCCGACGTCCTCATCACCGGCAGACTAAACTTAACAATCTTGACCATGAGCTCACTGGGGTGAGCGATAATTATGTCAATGTTGCTAACAAGGCCACGTCTAGGGGGCGGGGGNTTAAATAAATTACATATTCTGAAAATTGAAAAATGACACCTGGACATAGTAATCGAACCCGGGACCTTTGGTTTAGTACGCTAATTCTCTACCACTGAGCTATCCAGGAGTCGTCCCGGTCTCAGGGTCATTCTTCACTCATATTTTAAGGCAGAGTCTATGATGGACGTGCGGAAATCGTCGGCTACAATTATGTGATTATATTAATATCATGAGCTATCAGATAACGCAGCCATCTTCCACTCGGTAGTTGGCTGGATAGCTCAGTGGTTAGAGCATTGGCGTACTAAGCCAAAGTTTCCGGGTTCGATTCCCGTGTCCAGGTGTCATTTTTCAATTTTCAGGATATGATATCTAGATGGAGTAATCCTCACTTAAAGCACAAATAATAGCTTTGGCTATTTAATTCTAAATAACTTACAGTTATTATTCTAAATTTTGCATCAAATAGTGTACAGATAATTAACAGAAATAAGTATTCGCTTAGTCCCTAACGTTATGTAACTTGTGACTTACGTTATTCGAGTAATGTGCTGCAGTACTGTAGAAAACGCCACCATTGTGCTACTGTTGTGGGTCTACAGAAAAATAACAGTGCTATTGTGTAAAAAGGAATTTACTTTTCTTATCCTGATTGGATTGATTGTTTGCATTTAATAGAATACAGTCATCTAATGGGTTGATCAATATTCCATAGAACATGAGAAATTATTAAGTGGCATAGGTTCCGAGTACGTATCGATATATTATAAAGGTTTAATGCTAAAATTGAATAACTACCGTGCAAAGTGGAAGGTGGAGGAGGGGGGGGGGGCTCAGATCTTTTTTCCTTGGGCTTCATATTTTNGGAGGAGGGGGGGGGGCTCAGATCTTTTTTCCTTGGGCTTCATATTTTCTTAAAATGGATCTGACTGTTAATATTAACAGTATCATTTTGTTTACAAAAAGTTTTTATTCTTTTTAAACACATCTATTTTTACTTTTTCTTATAAAGAGAAACTATTGTAATCATTAAAAAACTCGACCTCGAGATTTATGATGAATGTTGACATTTAATATGCCTCAGAACCCCCAAAAAAAGTCTCGAAATTCTGTATCCCTCGGATTGTCTGCTTGCACTTATCACAACTGAAATAATTTGATGGATTTAGTTTGAACTAATATTTAGGTAATATATGTTATTACCTTGGGCATTTTTAAAATTTTAATTCTAGCCCTTAAAATAAGTGTTGTTTATTGATTTCTATTTTTAAATAATTTGAAATATTTTAAAATTGGCTCCAACAATTTTGTTTAAAATGGATATCTAGGGTGTATTTTACATGACAAATAATGTTGTATACCTATTTTTTGATAAACGTAGCTCCTAGTGATGGTAAATCGCAATAATAGGGCCTAGCTATAGCCAACCAATCTGATTCAGTGAACTAATGGTCTAAACTTTAAGGCGTGCCACTCGTGTTGATTGGCCTGCTGATGACGGTAGATCGCGGCTAGAATCCCGGTCGGATTTACAGAGGGTGTTTTTTTACTAATTGGTTTCCCACTCTCCTTTCACTCAAATGCGGGTGTATTACCTCTAAAATGCTTCCTTCCTCATCGGGTAGTGACTAGTGAGACGCAGTGCAAAAAAAAAGTTAAATCTCGACTATGTTTCACGCCAAATATCGCCGTTTTAAGTTAAAAGTAACTGGTTTTGTATCTAGTATGCTTCTAACAAAGTATTTTTTAACAGAGCCAATCAACAGAATATTCTAAGATAGTTGAGGATTTTTTTAGTGGTTTTGAAGCTTCACAGCTGCCATTCCTATAAGAAATATCAAGGTATGCGAATATTCCTTCAAATAGGCAACACACTTAAGACCTATTTTTAAATTTCTGTGATAATTTATTATAAAAAATTAGTCATATTCTAATAAATATTTGTATGAAATGATCGAATGATCCAACAAGTCAATCTCACTATAGCCTGGACAGGTAGTTTGGAGTTCTAATCCCGTTTGGATGCACTGAGGGTGTTTTTTTTCTAAATCTTCTTCCACTCTCTCTCGACGCAAATGTATGTACCATTCGTAATTAATTTGTATGCGTATAGCCCGAATGGGTTGTAAAATACGGGGATAAAAATAACTATTTAGACATAAACTTTACCTAATTTAATAGATACCTTATATAAACCATCTAATTTTGGAGAGAATTAAAACACATAGACGCAAATTTCAACTGACAGCAAGGATGCATCTAATAACGTTATTTTAAATTTATATATTTGAAAGGTTGGTATTTAAATGAAATTATAAGGGCCTGTGTTCCATGAAGGTATTGATTAATTTACAAGACAAAACAAATCTAGACCAGAACCAAATAAATGACTATTATATAATAGCCTTATAAAATTATATTATTAGCGGTAAAAAGAAGTTCATTCTAAATACTTGACCAAATAAATCTTGAACATCTGCAGGATATCTTTATTTCCAATTACGCCCCAGCTCAACGCTTCACTAATAAAACAGGCACAATCAAAAGAAAGATTTTGTTGTTAATTAATTTATCACTGGCGCTCATTGTGGCCTAGCTTACAAGCAATTTCAAACAACATTTAGTTGCTTCGGATTCCTTTTATAGCTCGTAGATTGTGTTTGAGAAGCTTTTAAAACGAGACTCAAGGAATGAAAAGAAAAAAAGATTTAAAAAAAAAGATCCACAGAAGCATTCAATATTTGTTTGTCCCTTTCAAAAAAGAGAAAAAAGAAAAAGGAAAGAAAAATTTACTTTTTTCCATCGTAGGTTTCTCCTTCCATTATTAATATTTCAATTAATGGTACAGAAAGTTTCTGTCAATGCTTTTGGGTAGTACGTTGAATTCAAATAAGAAAACTATAATGGCTGTTGCTTCTTATTACCCGTCCGAGAAATCAGCATTTAATTACACAACTTGGGGAAGGACGAAGAAGGCTCAATCAAGTATAAACATAACTGTGTGTTTGCTTGGAAGAATAGTGGGAAATCACCCGGCCTATGCGAGCTTGACGTTTATTCCGCCTGCCCGCTGGTACAGGCGATTGAATGTTGGGTATACGGGATTTGATCTGAGATGGCTGCATTTGGGATGTTTCTCGGGATCTATTTTCTTTGTAATCTATTCTTTCAGTTCTTTAAATGTTAGTGTTTTAGATTATGAGGCCTAAAGAATGATTTGAGAATGCAGTGAATTATTTCAGTTGGTAGTACCAAGAAGACAAGTGTTTGTTCATTAATTAATGAGTGTGTTTGTATTTTCTTTTAAACAGTGTCAATTGATATGCTATAAATGTTATCAAACTTTAAAGTCTAGTGATTTTCTGAACAGCGTTTTGTGCATTAATGTAGGCTTTCAAGCACTTTTTCAGGTGAATACTTGTGCACTTCCTTTACTTTTGACCTTCCCATATTGTGTAAGGCATTAGTCTCGCATTGCACAGCTGACAGGAATGTCACATCTCGAATCTCTGCAGGGTGCACTACGAATTGTTTTATCATGTTGATTGTTCATGGTGGTTTCCTCAATGTGGGTGTCAAGGACTCAGGAATACTTTTTCCTTTTCTTCTTAATAGTTTTTATCTTGTTACGTTTTCTCTTTGGAAACAGTTTTGTTTTGTTACTATTGTCGTCAATGTTGGATTTGTGTAATTTTTCAGTAATATACAAGAATTGGGATCTTAATTCTTTCTAAGTTATTTCAATACTATTCTATAGTGACAGGACGATGTATTTATTAATAAGGGAAAGAGGTGTGCTTCGGTCCGTGTTTACAAAGACGGTGAACCAGATAGAGGCTGAGTTAAACTCATCAAAAGAAGTGGATTAAATCAAGTAAGAAGAACTCACTTCTTGTTGCTAGAAAAGAAGGCAGAAGGCCTAAGATGCTTAGACGAAAAGATTTTTGGGAATATGTTGGAAGATTCAGCTCTTGTAAACAAGTTGGAAGTTATCTCAACTTCAAATGTGGAGAGGAAAGCTTGGTGCACAATGCATATTTATATCTGGCCAGTGTCAAAAAATGCCTTAGATACTGTACCTAGATAAGTTAACAGAATATGAATTAAATAAATAGTACGGAACTCCGCACTGACTTTCTCGTTCTATTGTCTAAAAATGGAGATATTTACTCAAAACTCATAATATATATGAGAAACGAAATAATATACACCAACAAACCCGAGCACAAATTAGGCTATACTTACGTAAAACATTTTTGACTCTTCCGGTTTTAAATTTCATGATTTTATTTTTAAAGAATTATAAGTCCTTATTTGTATACTTGTACCACTAAAAAAGGTCACTTTTGTGTCCACAAGTGTCAACACTTCGTATTAAAATTTCGACTTTGGGTTAAATATTTTTGACATTTTATTAGGGGTTGTACATATTCAGGTCATCGCACTGCTATCAAATTACTCATTTATAAATGTTGACCAATAAAATGGGTAAATATTGATTATTGAGTCTATAATGATAAAGATATATCATTGCTGTACAAACATTTCCCCTAAGAGGTTGAAGTAAAAATAACATAAACTTTTTTTTTTTAGCACCGCGTCTTACTACCCGTTCGGGTTATACGCTTAAGTACTAATTACACTAATGGATTAGGAGTTGGGAAGGATTGAATTTTAGAGGAAGTGAACCCGCATTTGCGTGGAGAGAGAGAGTGGAAAACCATTTAGGAAACCCCCCGCCCCAGTTCACCCGACCGAGATTCGAACCTCGATCTCCCCGTCCTCGGTGGTTTGGCTCAACACGACTTGCGCGTTAGCCAACTACGCCACAGAGGCGTTAATAGAATTACTTACTCAATGGCATTATAGAGATTATTGCGTTAAAATTTAAGCAATAATCTGTAGAAATAAAGCTCACAAGATTATATTAATATATTTGCCAATATATCAGAAACTGTTGGTTTACTAAAAATTTACTTCAAATAAAAGTTTTTTATTTTTAATAGTACCTACTACAATTTGACAATGATACGTTATTTACTATCTTAAATAGTTTGCGGAGATATGGAAATCTCTCCTTCTGTAAAATACTCTAAAATTCATTTTCACGGGAACATAAAAATAACCATTTTGTTTACAATCTTAATCAACGCCTAGATACGAATTTTAATCAAAATCGTTAGAGCCGATTTTGAGAAAATCGAACTTTTCTCTTTTTATCCTTTAGTAAACTACTCCTAATTGTAGGGTTAGGCAGACACACAGACAGACAGCATTGTAAAATCCACTTTTTCGGATACAGGGTATCATGAAACGTCGACATTCATCAAAATCTTGAGTTCGATTTTTTTTTGACGATCACAATACTTTCTCTACCTGTAAGGTAGCAAGAAAGTAAAAATTATAATGACAATCTACTAAAATGGCTTGGGTTCTGGAACCAGTTTTCAAAATCTCACGAAGTTCCAGCTCTTAATTACGGTGATAAATTTCAATATTTAATACAGGCAACTGTAGTAGGTTTCAAGGCAAGAGAGTTGTACAAATGTTTTCCTCCAACCAAACAGAACCACCCTGAAGTTATTGAAAGTTTAAAAAGCCGTTTTAGACAAAAATACTTTTTGGTAGAGCTTTAAATTAGGAAACTATTGATGATAGCTATTAACAATGCTCTTGAAGATCCTCCAATACAGGTAATATATCATAAGTTAGAGTCGACCTCTTGAAACCTTGGGCATACCTATCGAGTAATTTGCACCATTCTTGTCCCCATTAGTAGAGAGTAGTTTACCTGAGAGAACAGTGAGGGCATACTGACGCAAGGTAGATTATGACTCCACACCACATGGCTGATTGGAGAAACTACTAAAGTTCATAAGGGAGTAGATAGAAGTTGATCAAAGAGTTTCCATGGCAATGTCTGGTTTTTTGATATTTAAAAGCGAAAGCACAAACCCAGGAGGGAAAGGTTTACTAAAGGAACATGTGATATACCTATAACTACTGTGCTCTTTGTTAAAACAGATAAGATTTATCATTTATGTGTTTTCTGTAATAATTCCCATGCTAGTGGTGAGAGTCTACTTGCTCAAAGGATGCCATTGGAAGATAGAGAGGGTTTTAAAGAAAAAATGGGGATGTTTCATTTGTATAAAGTTTGGCCACCAGGTAAATAGATGCAGGCTAAAGGTACAATGTGTTGTATGTGGGAATCGTCATGTCACCTTGATGTGTCCATCGTTGATAAATATAGAGAAGAAAGAAGGATCCCTGGTAATGAAAATCGTGTTAATAGTTCTGTGAGCTCCTCTAAAGTGCTCTTACAGACCCTTGTTGTCATGCTTAAAGGACGTCACGGAGAAGTTTTTTTCTAGGCCAACGTTAGACAGAGGTTCTCAAATATCACATATTTTTTCAATCCACCGCCAAGTCAATGGGTTGTAATGTGCTGAAAAGAGAGACAATAAGACAATCTCTTTTTAGAGGGAGAATTAATAAGGAACAATGCCATGATTGTTTTCTAGTAAATATTAAAATCCTTACTAATTTGTTTCAGTGCAGTTTAGAAGTCTTGGGGAAAAATGATATTACAAGTTACAGAATACTTCCTCAAGGCCCATGTTTACAAGAGTTACGAGAGGCAGGAATCGAGTATGAAGATCGTAATGTTTCTAATGAGGTCCTTATACGTGAAGACACCATTGGGAAGATTCTCACTAATCCCACGCGCAATTTTACTTGTGGAGTGACTGCTGTTGAAGCAAAACTTGGTTGAAAACTAATGTACAAGGTCAAAAACTCAACATATATTACTCCAGTTTAGCATCAATTGTTACTAGTCTGCATATCACAGAGGCCAATATTGAAGAGTTGTGTAATCTGGGTACACTAGGGATTACTGACCCTAGGGAAGAAAAAAAAGCAGGTTTGGGATACAACAGGATATATTGAGCCACTTTCAACATACTTTTCATGTATTGTAATTCCAACGAATGATACACTAAAAACACCTCTGGGTCTGTATTCATTAACGAGTGCAATTCTGCTCAGGTGAAAGTCTAGAAATGGCGCAACCCAAGATACTCCCAAAGATGCGCCTTATTATTGGCTCCATTTCCGTTTTCACTAAATAAGGCGCAAACTGGTGGCAAGATTATGGTGACGTCACCACAAACATAATTAATTGCGCTTTGGTCTACATTAATATATTTTTGCATGATTTGAATTGTTGAATTTTTTTTCGGAAAAGACCAATAAAGGGTTGAATAAAGAAAAAACTTTTCATTAAATTCCAGAACACTCTTTACAGACATTCAACAACTGTTGAAGTCACCTTGTGAAGAAATTTAAATTCTATGTTTGTACTGGAGAAATATTCTATTGATTATGTAAAAAAAAAGTGTTGCCACTAAAATTGCAAAAACACTGGGTTTTTCTCGCGTCCCCCCACCATCCCACCTTAACCCAATCCTATAATTGTAATTAAATCCTGACATCCTGGGCCATTAGTAAAAAATCAGTGGTAAAAGATAAGAATAGAAATAATACTTCTATGAATTATATCCAAACTGCAGATATGATATTATTGTTCAATTGTCTGAAATGAAAATTTATTTGGTAACGTAACCTTGTTTATTTTGCGCACAAAGGCTAGACCCCAAAACCCCATTTGACCAATAATATGAGTAAACAATGTCCCAGGAAACTATTGTATTTGAACCTCATAGTACTTTGCTTTGTTGCTTTTTGTGTGCCAGGAACTTCTAATTTGAAAATGGCGTGAAAACCTCATAGTTGGAGAAATTCAATTATATGTAACAGAGTCCATTACTGATGTTAATTAAGATACAATTTCCGTGCTGGGTTACTAAAAGCGGGGAAAATGTTCCATATTAAAATAAACAGGGTTTGTTAACAACTTTCAAGCAACCGCGTAGCCGTGGGAATAGGCTTTCATATATTACATATGATATTTAACATATGTTCAGGTTCTCTGAATAAACTAATATACTATACATTTTGTATCAATATTTTATTTTAAAGTTCTAGTTTTCAGCTAAGCTATATTTATAGTAAATTTATGTAGTTTAGAGGTATTTAAATGAAGGCCCTGCAAAGCACGAGAAACTGCCTAAGTTTACCAAATTCAAGAGTATAATATTATAGTGTATCTACATTCTATTGACAAATAATATTGAAACAGGCCTAGTTGCAACATATTGCTAGCAATGAAGCTGGTGAGTAGATAATAAAGGCCACATCTGGCTCAATTTTTTGATGAAAATGGCCGCAATCGATGACCCCCGGTGCCCCCTTCAACCCCACCCCAACCCCACTTAAGGCCCATAGTGGTAATTTCCCTGCGAATGATGATGCATCCAGGCCCGGATTAACACTTTTGGGGGCTTTCTGCCAATTATTTTATTATTTTATATCATTAATTATTGTCAATAGAAAATCAATGTTTATTTTTCTGTCAAAATTCAACTGTACCGTCTGCAGATATTTAGTTTTTCCGATTTGCTAAAAGCAAAGGCTATGTTAATATTTTATAACCATATACTGTTGAACTCCACGCAATACCAGGCTACCAGCGCCCCTAGCGGCACATATCGAGTACATTAAATGAACAGATAGTGATCCGATTAGAGAATTTCCATTTAGCTTGGGATAAATTTTCCGAAAAAGCATAAAAATAATGAAATATTGAATTATAATATTATTAAAAAATAAATATGACAAGTCAACATTATTTATTTGTGGAGTGGGTGGGGGCCCCTAACCTCGGGATCCCTTGTGCATGCCACATTTGGCACATACCTTAATCCGGGCCTAGATGCAACTCTCCTTATCACCTCCGCATGTAGAAGTCAGGTTGCCAACGTCGCGAGCCATAACGGTAAATTACCCTATCAATACCAACACTCTCCACTCACCCCTTATCACCATTTCCCTTCTCTATTCACCCTCATACCAACGTTCGCTTGTGAGCCTAACCCAATAAAGATGTAAAGGTTTTCCATTATCTTTCCAAATGCATAAACAGTAGTATTTAGGTATACGCCATTCACGACCTAAGTTTACTTGGATGACAGCTCAAAAAGTAACTAAAAAATAGTCCCTAAAATATCACTACGCCAACAGCTGATATCTGCCACTGTCACATGGGACAGCTGTTATGAAAACATATGGTTATGTAGAGTAATGTGATAGTTAACCACAGTAATTTAGGCCAATATTATGCCTCAAAGAATTTTGAAATTGAAATTTTTGAATGACTTGGTGATCTGTAACTTCTCTTCTTTTTTTCTCCTGGGAACTCATTATAAAAAAAACACACACAAATCTATCCACAAATAAAAAGAACCCCTTATAAAATTTCGTGAGATTAAAGTTAGATTAAACTTATATTTAAGTTTGATAAAAGATAAAAGTTTAAAGTTAGATTAAAGTTAGATTAATGTTAGATTAAAGTTATTTTAAAGTAAGTTTAAAGTTATATTAAAGTAAGATTAAAATTAACCAAATTAGGCCTAATATGTATTCGAACTAAAGAGAAAATATCTGTATACACAAAGTTATTCTTAAAATAATTAGTAATATGATCTAGGATTAAGTTTTTTTACGTTAATACAGAAGCCCAATAATTAAAATAAAAGGTAATTTAACTTAGTTATAAATTATTATAAGTTAGAGTAAGGCGTGGACCTAACAAACTAGAGACTTAATTTAAAGTTAAAAATATAATAAACGCGCACAGTAATAAATTCTATGAAATATATTTAAATTAAACAAAGTCTTAATATTTATTTGAGGTCGTCCACAAAGCTTATTTATCCTTCTATTCAAGTTAAAATAATTATTATTCCGAGCACTTTCACAAAAGGTCTAACAAATATGGCTTTAAAATGGCGACCAACGAATATTAGCCATGTGGTTGATGATGACGCGGACAAGTTGTTTAAAATGGTGTATCCTCGCAGCAGACGATTATATTTTATTCAGTTAAATATTTCTAAAAACAATAAACTAATAATAAAATAGTTAATCATATATAAAATAAATTACAAATATTTTATCTTTACCAAGTAAATACGATGCCTTTATTAAAAGGTATTAATGCATGCACTATACTACACATCATAGATAACATTCCAAAACAAAGAATAGGTACTTTTAATATATGTTTAAAATATTGTTTCGAATTGGGTAAAAAGAAATTGTTAAAAGTAATGAAATAATGTGAGAAAACTTAAGTTTAAGTTATTTTAAATGTAAAATATAACATGTAATTAAAAAACTTAACATTCATAACAAAACAGTGTTCTTTTACAAGTGTTGGTAACCTAAAACCTAAACATATGATTTTTGAACTGTCATCCAGGTAAAGACCTATCGTGAATGAATTATATACAGTCTGGTGAGGTTCACCTCTCCTCTATTCTCAATACACCGAATAGCCTAACCTACTGCTTGCAGGCGTTGCGACACAGCAGCCAATCCTCTGAAGAAAAACATCCTCTCGGTCCAAACGTCCCAACCTGTATGCCCATCCAAATAACTCTATTATTATTGAAAAAAGTTTTTCCATCCTCTCTCCAATCTTATGCTCTATAGATAAATTTAAAAAAATCCTATGATAAAGACGGAACAATATCGCGAGTTGTCAACGTCATGACCCATAACAGTAGTACTAGTTGACCTTTTGGGAATGAAGGAGTTCCGAACACCCAGCTTCTTGAGTTATATAGCAATTCACACAATCAAAATAAATGGTACGGTGCACCGCAGTCTTTCTCCGGCTTTTATCTTAAAATAGACATTCACTAAAACTCGTAAGATTTATTAAATGAAATAATAGCTCTAAACATTATTGTAGAAACATTACACCAAAGATCATAAATGAAATAATATACACTGTTACTTACTCTATGGCATTAGGAACTACGAACACTGTTACAGAAAAAGTCTATGTCTATCAAAAAGCATTAGATCAGAACTCGTTTTCAAAGAAATGAATTAAAAAGTATACATATTTGCTTATATCTCAGAAACTGTTGGTTTTATAAAAATATATAATTCAAATAAAAGATTTTTATCTTTAATGGTACTACAACTTTGCAATTATAAGCTATTTCTTATCTCCAATAATTGCGGAGAAATTATCAAAATTGGAAAATTGCCCACGTGTAAGTTACCCTTAAAGTCATTTTTATGAAAAAATGAGAGTTGCCATCTTGTTTAAAATGATAAATAATGTTTAGGTATAAAATTTAATCAAAATAATTTGAGCATATTTTGAGAAAATTAACTTTTTCTCGTTTTGCCATAAAGCAAACTAACCTTAAATATAGGATTAGATATATAATCCCAAAAACCCCTTGGGGGCGGGGGGGACCATATGAACACCTCAGTTGCGAAGTATTAGCCCAATTGGTTTCGGCTCTAGCCCGAGGTACAGACAGATGGACAGACACGTGGCATTGCAAAAACCACCTTTTTGGTTTCAGGGGGTCATGAAATGTTGACATTAATTATAATAATCTATAGATCGATTCTTTTGACGATCACAACACTTTCTCTTCGAGAGAAAGTAAAAATGTGTTTTGATTCATGATTCTTTGCAACACAAACTATAACCCTAATTTTTGTAGGATGGCATTTTCTCATACCAAAATACTATTATGCAGTAGGATTCTGGTACCAAATAAGGACTACAGAATGCGCTCCCTACCAAAATAAGTGCTACAGAAACAAGTAATTAACTTTTGTTTGTTTTCTAGTCGATAGACAGAGATTTTATTTTATTGTCATTACGTTTTATTTTATAACTTGTGTTGTGTCACCATAACATTAACCAACCTGATGGGCACACATTAGCTAAATTTAAAATATTTTGTTTCAAATCACCTTAACAGTCAACACCGTTTCTAGTTACATAGTGCATTCCCACTGAACATGGCCGGTTGGCTATGAACTACAGTATTATTGGTTCGCACAAACCATTGTGTTGAACAAAGATGAAACTATTTCGACTCGCGCTTATTGGGCAAAAGTGGATGGCTCTGAAATCTTGTGATTGGCTTGGAGCTCGTAACGTGAACACGTTTTGTATCTGCGTTTGTTTTTAGGTGAACGTTTGAATCCACAACTACACATTAATTACTTGTCTTACTTGCTGCTTGCGTCGTTAATCGCTCGACCTTTCACTTTTGTTTTTATTTTCTAACTTAATATTATTTTGGATATAAATATGTTTGTATTAAATAAATTTTGAAGAAAGCAACTCTATAAAATTAAGTATATATGAAAGACAAAGCTTGGGGGATGAATGATTATATTTACATAGCTTAGCCAACTGAATCATATTTGAATAAATTAAAAAATAACACCTGGACATGAGAATTGAACCCGGGATTTTTGGTTCAGTGCACCAATGCTCTACAACTGACATAGGGAGTGAACGGGACAATCCCTGAATAGTTAAGTGCTGGAGCATTGGGACTCTAAGTCAAAGGTCCCAGGTTCAATTCCCGTGCCCAGATGTCATTTTTCAATCTATTCAAAAATTTAATAATTTTATTAAATATTTCTATCTTAAAAACACACATACCTTGTATTAAAATTTAGTTCACTGGACTTAACTTCACCCGAATAAGTATTTATTATTATTATTAATATTATTTAATATTCACCCGTATCATTAAGTGGGCTTTTTTTTGTTTCTTTCTTTGTAAACTTTTAGCTAAATTATTATTACTGTGACTATTAAATCGTCTATTTTATGGTTTTCTTCTTTACAAATCCATTGCGAGCTTACGCCATGGATTTTTATGATCATTTTATGAAATTGTTAGTTATCATTTGTAAACCAACCCTTAATTATTTTTTGTGGGCCATGTATTGTTCTGTGCTAGCCTTTTAGAGGTCTCTACTGTTGGCTAGCACTTTAATAAAGGAAAATGAAAGAAAAATGAAATGAGAAATGATAATAATTATGATTGTTGCTATTATTATTAGCAGAGCGTCAGAGATATACATTCCCTAAAGGCACCAAACACTTAATCTCAACCCTTACTGTTCACGTGTGTTAAATAACTATGTACACACGTGTATAATCTTATTCTAAGTTGTAAGTCTCCCCAATATGAAGAACGTGACTTTATTACCATTTGACAAAACGTTATCCTCAGCAGTGTGCTTCAAAGCAGTCTGGCCAAACTTTGTAATCAACACCCTCCTCGCCGACATAATGCGGTGGAGTTGGAACTTTGAATAATTGTTACTCTGTGACCTATTTGGGGGGGCCACTTGGGATGCGAATAGTGGCACCACTGACGACAAAGGCTTCCTTCCTTCTACGAGTTTAAGTCCTATGATAATGTAGAATTAGTAGCTCGTTAGCGTGGAAAAATGGAGTAACTCACAGTGATAGCGTGGCAGGAAGAACAGTTTGAAAAATATAAATATTATTTTTTTGAGGACAGCATTGAAAACATTTTACTCGTACAAAATTGCTACTGTTATGTTTTAGGTATTAATAATATATATAAAAAGTGGCATCTATAGATCACATGACTTGGAGTATGAATATAATTATTGAAGTATATTTGAGGTTTGTAACCATTAGACACGTTTCTTCCTACAGCGTTTTTACTTTACATTGACTTGAAAGGCTCGGTTAGTATAATATATTTTTAAGACTCCCCGCCACACATGGTACATTCGTTTTTCGAATTTACGAAAGTAATAAAGCTCGCACCAGGCACCACATCGTGGTGCGATTTTCTGTATTAAACTTAAGAAAACATTGGAATTGAGCTCAGGAAAATCATTTTAACAATTTTTTTTTAATACAACATAATTGTAAAAGCTATTAAGCTGATCCAAATTTTACTGTTCTCAAATGAAGAATACAAAATAAAAAAAGCCGCACTTCGATACGTTTTTTAATTTGGCCGTAAACAGGTATCTAATTTACCGGGCTCTTAAACTAAATGTTTTAAAAAAGTGTTCAAATATTGTATTTGTTAGATTTTAAATTGAAAATCACTGACCTATGGTTTTCTCCCCTGCCTTCTAATATAGTTTATTCACGTTAACTTTGACCCCAAACCCCCAGTGGGTTTTCTTTGCAAGTGGATGTAAACTAATGTAATTCCAGCATTGTTTTTAACGTAAACACTTAAAGTTACCGGTGTTATATTGTATATACCACACTGACTTTAAAGTTGGTCCACCATTTTGATTTTTTCGGGGGTTAAAAATTAAAATTTTTAACTTTTTTGGATTTTACCGTTGGTTACAGGCTATAAACTATAAGTTTGGCAAATTTTAAGTTTCTAGCTTATATGGGAGTGGGTAAACAATAATGTCAGTGAGTGAGTGAGTGAGTGAGTCAGCCATGTGGCTTTATATTAGTATAGTAACTTGATTTTTATCAATTTAATATTCTTTATTTATTATATTTATAAACCTAAACCAGTACGGTAGCTCAATGACTGTCTCTTTATACTTGAACAGTTTTTATTTTTGAAAATAGTAAGATTAATCTGACGCAGACCATTCCTATGTAATGCCGCGGAGCTACTGTTAATTGTTATAATATTTTTTATCATTCGATCGCGGACTGTTCCCGTTCAATACTGTGGGACGACTGTAGAGAAGCCTTCTTTTTACGTATATCTTTCGAAGGAAATTGTTCCAGAACCATTCTTTTTTTTAAAAGTTACACCATGGTCGATCCTTCGAGAAGCTAAAGAATGAGATGGAGCGAAAAAAAGAGAGACAGAACATGTCTTTCAGCCTTGTTTCACAAGTGTTGCAATAGGGGTGGAGTTAACTGTGAACGATGAAATTTAGTTGTCAACAACAACAAAAAAATATCTTTAGTCACCCAACTGTGAGATTTCCTAACACATATGGATGCTTTGAGTTTTATATTTTGAAAATAATCATTAATTTAAAATATATGAATGGTGGAAAATTTTGATTAGAATGATTATCAAATGAAATTATATTTTATTACAGTGTACGTATAAAATATATATATATACACATCACATTATCCATTGTCAAGGTGGTATTTTAGATTGAGAATTGTATTTTCACTTTATTGTTCCCTATAAACGCCCAAATGGCGTGATTTAGTAAATTTATTGACAAACAAATAAGCGAGGACCACCCCAAATCGGCTAGTTTATGAAAGAATTCAATTTTCAAAATTTTATTGGTGTAATACCACTTCAAAGATTACCTTCTAAAGATATCTAACTATCGTATCAAATTAAGGTGAGGATCACTCTAGATAGCTTTGAGGCTCATCCAAATTTCAAAAATTTATAGGTGAGGAACACTTAAATGGCTTATAAGGGAATCTATTTTTTTAAATCAAGACGAAGACTACTCTTAACTTCTAGAGTGATCCTGTCTTCAAAAAATTGCTGAAGGAGATCCACTCCAAATAATTTATAAAAAATATCTGATTTTAAAAAATTGGAGAGGAGGACCACAGTTTAAAACATATAGGATAAAATATGAATGAGAAACTATTAAATGTCTTTAAACAGAAATCTAATATTGTAAGTAACTACATTATTTATAATGATGAAAATGATCTGGTTCCTCTCCTGACGTAGTATATTTATTAACTCAGACTTTAAAAACTTTGATTAATCTGGCGAGATAGTAAAGCCTACGCAAACGAAATGTTGTGCTACAAAGCGGTACAAAACTAGTACAAAACATTGGTATTGAAAAAGTTCAAAATTTTAAAGATATAGTCTTATCTTAATTTGGAGTGGCCATTTTTATATGCCAATAACTCAAAATGGGTGGGGGTACAAATATTTTTTTGCTATACAAAACCGTACAAAACTAGTACAAAACGTTGGTATCTAAAAAAAAGCTTAAAATTGGAAAATAGTACTCCAGCATTAACTTGGAGTGACCACTTTGATATGGTAGTAACTCAAATCTGGTGGGGGTACAAAACTTTTTGTTTGTGGTACAAAACGTTACAAAACTTGTACAAAACTTTGACATCGAAAAAAAAAAATATTCGAAATTGGTACTGCATATTAATCAACCTTGTCGATTGTTGCATTTAAAAGAACCCTGGAAGAAGTGTGAAAATACATTTCCTGGCAAAGTTGAAAGAGGCCCTTTCCCACTCTGTTTTAAGCATTCTCGTGTGCTGATATAATCAGTCGGTTCAGAAAGTGCACGTTAAATATCTCACATAAGTACATAAACAAGCTCTGTTAGCCCTTGAAATACTCCACGCCACGGCCAACAGCTAATCTAGAGAGGTTACCACCCTCCAGCTACCCTTGACAGGATGTGGCGCAGACTCACGGCTGTAAATGAACAACAGGAACTAACGCAAGAGAAGGAGGTTAGGGGGGGGGGGGAGGATCGTATAACTTTCTGTTGCTACTTCTGACGATGTTGGTGAGAACACAAACACACACTCTCTCTCTCTCTTACAAGCATATGCCAGTTAACAACAGTGGGTTTGTCTTAGTCCCCTGAGCACTCACTTTCCTTCTACCAGCAACGGTGGTCAATCTCATGCAATATACTGAATTACTAGGAACTAGGAGGTTGAGGTTCAATTCTTGGTCGAGTGTAATCGGGGTACATTCCCATGAAGGTATTCCCTCCCCTATCCACAATAATGCGGTCTAATTTCCTCAGGTTATCAATCTCATTCCTTCCCAATGGCTCAACCCATTAAATTGATCCTGGGTTAAAACGCGTAAACTAATACAAAAAAACATTGTTATTTTGTGATCCGTGGCTATCCGCATAAAGTAAATAGGTCCTCGAGTTACGCGGTTAATTCGTTCTGAAGGATCCTGCACAAGTGGGGACAAAAATGCTTGAGGGATGTGTTTTTGACATACTACGTGTCCGTTTCAAAGGATATTTAAAGCTAAACAGGTGCTGCTTTCTGGGCCGGGTTTAAGAGAGGGCTACAAGGGTGACCTCCATAAATAAGGGAACCCCCACAAATTGTTGCGATATTAAAAAAAACTCAATCATGATAAAATATTAGAAACATTAATTATAACTTGATATAACAATTTTTATTTATTTCTGACAAAATATTACTTCCTTATGGTACGTGAGGCAAAAAATATTTCAGAATGGGATTTTTAAAACTTAGATAGCATTCCTAGATCGCAGTGAATCGAAAAGTTTCATATGTAACTATAAAAAACTTGCTTCATTAATCGAACCATCCCAACCACCAGAGTTTTCTTACCTGTGTATACGACCATGGTGTAAATAGATACAGCATCAGAGTACGTACAACATTTTGCTAAATTTTAGAATTTCGTCGTGTTGTTTTTATGTCAGGTCTTTCATGAAATGGGATTTGACAGCTAAGGATTGAGCTATAAAAAATTGTGTCTATCAAGTTTGATATCTCTTCAATTAATGATATTTTTCTTAGGTATTGCCCTTTTCTAAGGTTTTGGCAAGTACAATATATGTAATTTTTCTAAACCAATCTAAATCAATGTAATGAATGACATAACTTTCTTTGTTAAATAACATCTTTAAAAGTGAAATTTTAACAGTTAATTTTATAAAGAAAACATTATAATATCAAAACGTTGAAAAGAAAAATATTTGTTTAATGTTGGGGCCTCCAAATTATTTACCATCCTGGGGCATCCATAGCTCTAAATTCAGCCCTGTACTTATGAAAAGAAAGCCTGGAAAAAAAATTACTTGAGCTCAGGGTAGAAACAAACAAAATGACGATGAAACCATCATATGTCCGTCAGCTTACTAGGCAATATTATGTTTAGAGTCCTCCTTATAGATTACGTTGCAAGTCGTATGTTAAAGTAGTACAACCACGTATTTAAGGAATCCGCGTAACTCGAATCCATGTAAGCTGGGCTATTACTATATTTACATTGATATAGTAGGGTAAGATAGACATTAGAGAAAACGTACACACATTTGTGGGAAGGTAGATTTGGAAATGGTTTTAAAAAAATCACCCTTTGTACACCCAACTGGGATTCGAATACCGATTTACCCACCACTGGCAAAATGAGATTATCCTCTTCATTCGAGTGCCCAATGGAGATGACTCGAGGATGAATTATTTTAAAACATTCCACATAATTACTCCTAAAGTTTAACTTAAAGAGTTCACTATGATGTTATGGGCTACTATAACCCCCTACCCCTAAGATTAAAACTCGGGTGGGCGTGTGGTTCCAGTGAACAGACAAGCATGTGACTGGGCTAAATTAGAGCAAAAGGAGGAAAGTAATGGGGTTAACCTCGGGACTTGTTGCCCTAACTGTTGTTGTCTCGCAAACAAGTCCGGGCTGATGAGTGAAAAGGGTCATTGAAAATGCTGTGGAGCCTCCAAACTCAGAGATAAAGGTTCATTAGCAAAAATGGTCGAGGGAGCCCGGCTAATGTGAAGTTCTAACGAGATTTATTGCCTCCTAAAACTTAGGTAATGTTATGTCTTTTCTCCACATCTTTTCCCAGAAAAAGACAGTGTTTGGATCAAGGAGTCACGATAATTAGGACTGAACTTTTAGTTGATCATAAAAGAAAACCGGTAACTACCCTGAACTTGTGTTTTGTGGATATTTCCGACAGAAATAGAACTAAAGAGATTCTAAGAATTTGTGTTCATAAGCACAAATTTATGATGGAAGTAAAAATGAAAAGAGAAACTTGAAGTATTTTTGTGATTGAAGTCTGTAAAACTTTTGATAAGTTTGATACACTAGAGAGGTCTTTTAGAAAGTGGTATTAATAATCTATAAATTCAGATGATTTTTTAATTAAGAAATTTTAAATATTTACACATTTGTTTAGTATTTGTAATAGAGACCAGTGGGTTTATACATGCATACATACATACATACATAAATACATACATACATACATACATACATACATACATATACATACGTACATACATGCATACATACATACATACATACATACATACATACATACATACACACATACATACATACATACATACATACATACATACATACATACATACATACATACATACAT
>CABFWB010003322.1:38712-52583 GCA_902151455.1 Timema bartmani
ACACACATACATACACATATACATACATACATACATACATACATACATACATACATACATACATACATACATACACACATACACACAGACACACGTACACACATACACATACACACATACATACATACATACATACACACAGACACACAGGCACACAGGCACACGTACACACGTGCACACATACACATACACACATACACATACACAAATACATTCACATATACATACATACATACATACATGCCTGCACACATACCTGCATACATACATACTCACATACATACATACATACATACATACATACATACACACATACATAAATGCATACATATATATATACATATAATTAATCACGCTGTTCTCTAATGGGGTGGACAGGAAATTTTCTTCACAGTTCCTACTTTCTTCGCTTCAAAAACATCCCTATGTTCCTCCCGGTCATATAAGTCATACGATAAAAAAAACAAGTTATAATGGCATTTACTAACCATGCATCCATACCATACTCTCTAAGAACATTCCATAATAACCTCTTATCCATTTGATCTTACGCTTTTTCCAGATCAACGAATACACTATACACTTTGTTCCTTAAATTTCTCCTTCACTTGTTGCACTTCAAATATCTGGTCCATACAACCTCTACCTGGCATAAAACCACATATCACACCTCAAATCTAGTCCGCAGCTTTTTCACAAACCTTCTTAATTAAGACTCATTCCCAAACTTTGCCTGAAGTACTCAACAAACTAATAGCCCTATAACATTTACAATCACCCTTACTGCCTTTAAATTTGTACAAAGGAACAATAGCAACATTTCTCCAGTCATTTGGAGCATTCGAAATCCCAAAACAAATTTCGAACACCTCACAAAATCTGATAAAAAGTAGCATGCGCCCCGGGGACACTCAAGCATTTAACTTGTTGTCCCATCTATCCCCGCAGATTTGCTATTCTTTAACGCTTTCATAGCTTCTGACATCTCAGCCTCTTTAACTATTCTACTCATCATAACATGTTTCTTATGTTTTGCTTCTTTATCTACGTTTTCGCTATACAATTGCTCAAAATACTCCCTCCATCGCTCTCTTATACTGTATTCATACCTGATCATCTCCCCACGCTCATTCTGGATGCCATAGGTCTTTCCTTGCACTCCTTGTTTCGTTCGCTCTACTCACTTCCAGAACCTCTTATTTCCTTCAAAATCATTCTACAGTCTTTCTCCTTCTATAATCTCATTTGCTCCTTACTCTCCTTTAATACTTTCTTCGCATTCATCTTTTTCTATCTATATATGTCCCACAACTTCTTACGTTCTGTTTCACTTTTCACAGCAAATATTCGTTTGTACGTCTCTTTCTTTTCTCTCTAGGCTTCTTCCACTTGTTCTTTCCACCATAGGCTACATATATTTTTAAGTTTCCCACCACCGCAACTCCACACACACACACACACACACACACGTCTTTTACGCATTCAACTAAGGCCTCTTTATTTTGTTCCAAGCACTTTCTATATCATTAACATTAATTTATTTCTTATAATTAAACATATGGTACGACACAATCGCACATATATTTTAACACAAAACTCTTATATTTTGTGACAAAACTTTCATAAATCAGTTTTCATTGAGCTATTCATTAATATGTATTTACTAGAAAAACCAACACAATTTTAATAATCATATCAAATATTCTTCAATTACAAACATTGAACATTCGTAATTCTTTTAAAATGGCTATAGCAATTTTGTTCAATCAGTCGTCAGCAAACTATTCTCAAATAATTTTTTTTTAACGAACTTTCATTTTGATCTATAATTTAAAATACCCCCCTCATCCCCCCACAAAAACTTTAAAACTATTTTTTTTTAGTTACCAATTAAAAAAAGTAGTTATCAATGAGCTACCCTACAACAAATTTATCTCCGAAAATCAAATATAGACTGTTATTTTTACTACTAAACATTCTCTATATAAGTATTTTAAACAAAACTCTTAAGGTGACATTCATATATATTTTTTTTTAAATCACTTATCAATACCCTTAATTGGAGGGATAAAATCAAAAAAGGTACGAGAAATAGCCATTAAACATCTAAATATTATATAGTTTGAACAAAATCCATCAAACCGTTTAGTTTTAGCCCCAAAAGACAGACAGACATAGGTATGGACAAAAGTGTAAAACCCACATTTTTTGATTCGGGGATGGTTGAAAATGTTCACGATTACAATCCTTTTATGAGAAAGTAGAAATAGCGTATCTAATGGTTTACTAAGGTATATAATGATGGTGTTTAATTAAATAACCCAAACCCGCCTCGGTGGCGTAGTTGGCTAACGCGCCAGTCGTGTTGAGCCATGCCACCGAGGACGGGGAGATCGAGGTTCGAATCTTGGTCGGGTGAACTGGGGGTGGTTATTCCTAAATGGTTTTCCACTCTCCCTCCACGCAAATGCGGGTTCACTTCCTCTAGATTAAACCTTTCCAATTCCTAATCCATTAGTGTAATTAGCACTTAAGCGTATAACCCGAACGGGTAGTAAGACGCGGTGCTAAAATTAAATAAAAAAAAACTAACCAAGTGATATTAGCAGATTATTAAAATTGAAGAAAATTATTCCACTGGTATTGGTGGTCCACCATATTATACTGTCCATAGTGTCAGGCTCGCAATATACCGGATTGTCAATTATGAAGAGATAGATAAAGCTTCAAATCTCATCCAGGTGAAGTTTGGTTAGTTTTACATACTTTATATATTAATGTGTTCTTTTCATCCTCCACCCACGCTATTGCCGTTGTACTTCTATTAAACAACCTTCCACAACCCTGCCCCTTATTTTAAACCTTTAAGTGACATGGTGCTAAACCTAATATTTAATATAGAATGTAACTTACTTTTTATAATGCTTATGTATGTTTGTGTAACTGTAGCCAAGTATCATCTAGCAGTTCGAAAAGTTACTGGAGCTATTTTCATATACAATATACACACACCAAACCATGTTTTCTTCACTTATAACATTTGGCGGTTGATGCCAACTATGCAGGGATCACGATCAATTTAACGTTCATTTAACGTTCATTTAAGAAATTAAAAATGTGAATACTAATGAAAATTCATATACAATTGAAAAACCCTGGACAAGTTATTTATAATCTTGGAATAAAAATTAAATTATAACAAAATTTCATAATATTTAAAATATTTCATTGACTCAATAATAGGTGCATTTAAAAGAGTCAAATGGTCGAACTATCATTAATAACATATTAAAAATTACAATTAGGTTATGAAATGACGCTCACTTTTTCTTATCATCGCGTCTTACTACCTGTTCAGGTTGTACGCTTATGTGATAATTATTATAATAGGGTCGGGATGAAAGAGAAAGAATTTTAGAGGTAATATACCAGCATTTTCGTGGAAGGAGAGTAGGAAATCATTTAGGAAAAAACACCCATACCTGACCAATATTCTAAGCTCTATCTCCCCATCATCAGAAAGCCAGTCTAAAACGAGAGTGACGCCTTTGGATTAGATTGTTTGGCCACTAGAGCGGATAGTAATATTTTAGTTACAGTGACATACATTTTTTAAATAGCAGACATTTATGTGTACAAGTATAATAGGATATAGTATCACAAAAGAACACAGGTATGCACGTAGGATAAGATGTCAAATTCATATAGTCAGGTGCCCCAGTGATAGGTGGATCAAGGTTTTGAATCCAGGTTGGGTTTTCTGAAAGTATTTATTTTCTTAAATGGTTTCCCGTTTACCTTCCAATCAAATTCGGGTATGGTTCTTATAGTAGTATACCTCTCTCATTAGTGTAAAAATATTCTAATAGGCCATAAGGTCAGTAAAACTTCGTTTATTTTATATTTTCAATAGAAATTAAGAGGCAAGAATGTCAAAATTAAGATGTTACAAGTTGTACATAAAAGGCTTTTATACATCTTTAAAAAGTATTTGTAGGCCAAGTAACCATAGGTTTAGTAGTAGCCCTACAAGATAGCAAATTAAATATTCCATACATGTAGCAATCGACAACAAAATTTTGCTAATCCGTATTATTTTTGCCAAACAAGTAGGTCATACTCATGTTTTAAAACCACTTTCCTTACCAGGAATTTACAGAACATTAATTTGAACTTTTAAATTATTCCTCTTCTGTCCAAAGGAATACTTCGTGCTTGAACTTCTGTTTTTTGTAAAACCTATTCTCTTTTGTTGTTATACCATTTATTAGGCTCTTTTTTAAATAGTTTCTTTTTCAAAGACCACATCCATCTTGTTTCTTATGCATGTACTACTTTTGATCCAAATCCTGCTCATGACTCTTTTTTAAGAAAAATTTGCCGACAAACTTAGTTGTTTTACGTTCCTTTATTGTTTAAAGGACAGCCCAGGTTGTTGTTTAATGTTTTACACAAAGACATACTTAAAAATTAAGATGTATGCCTACATTTTCTTGGAATTATTTTAGTCTACAAATTATTAATGGATTTGTTTCATTCAAAGCTAATATAGAATCATAGTTGTCGCTTGTTACAGAATTTATTTAAAGACTATAGAATTTTTTTTTAACGCGCATCATATATAAGCTAAGTAGAAACATTGACACAAATAGGTTTTTTTTCCCCTTCCCGTTTATGGAAAAATCGAATTGGGCCTGTAACATTTTAAAATATATTTCCTTCTTGTCCCTTAGTGGAAAAAAAACATGTGGAATCTCCTATATTTTAAAGTTTGCTTTTATTCAGCATATTTTCTAGCTATAATCGTAAAACATAAAATGTTTGTTTTTATTTTACGAAATTGTTGTAAACTATAAAAAATATTAAGTTAGTTTGTTTCGTGAATAATTTTATTATATCACCGAGATATACAGTGTGTTTGAGATTTATTTTTAGTGCCTCACATCTTAATAGCCGTCCGGACAATCCACGTATCTACATACATAATATGTATAAATCCATAATTTACATAAATGAAGAAGGTAGAATTTGGAAGAAGTGTACACACATTTACTTGGAGGGAGACTGGTAAGCCTTTAAAAGTACCCACCTCAGTAAAACATTCCAGGATTCGAACCCCAACTTCCCGACAGCGATAACCCCAAGACCACTGAGGTTGGCTACGATAAACTATTTTATATAAAAAGGAAGGATGTTTAATAGCCCGTTTCACGTCCGACTAACCGGATGAATTGAATTGCGGTTTCCTGCATTCTTCAATAATCAAAGCCGAAATTGTGATTAGTCAACACTGAGTTTTTAATTTTAAAACAATTTCTTTTAAATTTAGTTGTATTTTTTAAAATATGGTATAGCTATTTCATAGTTTCCACCGTTTTTTTAAACAGGTATACTGAAAACCACTTCGGTGATCATTTGGTCTAAGGCGTCAATTTTGTAACAGACTGGACTGCCGATGACAGAGCGATCGGGGTTTTAATCCCAGTTGGGTGTATTGAGGGTGGTTTTTGCTAAATGGTTTTCCACTCTCCTTTCACACGACGTCGTTTATTTCAATCCGTGTTACTTAACTAAGCCAGGTGTTATACGTGGGAGGAGACGGATTCTTAAGAAGAAATGCACCAGCGCTCCTTTGGGAAGAGAAATAAACAGTATATTAAAATCTACCCTTGGTGGAAACTCCTGGGTGTCTGGGCTTGAGCTACGACCTACCTGGTCAGAAGGAGACACGCCAGTCAGACACGTTGGCGTTGGAGGTGATCTACGCCTGTCTCATCCGGTTTCTCTCGCCATCCTACAAAGAAAAACGAAAACGGTAACTTAATAACGAGAAGGTATCGAACATCTCTTTACTTTCATGTTGAACGTCGAGAAAATGATGGCGACGCCACCAACAACAGTACAGTTCATTAATATCGCGAAGTGAAAACGATTCCTTTAATTAGTGAAGACAGTCTTTCTATCAAAGGGAAAACTCACAGACTGTCGGAGTTGGAGCAGACAGAACAGACGGAATGTAATTACGAATTTGTCAGAGGTGGGGTGAGGGGGGGGGTATAAAGTGATACTGTATTGCAGTGCTAGTATCGATTTCAATGGGCCCCCAAGAAGCTCTGTTATTACAAGAGTAATATCGCCCGCGGGGAGTTAGGGTTGGGGGCGTCTGCCCTACATTCGTGCGACTCCCTGCAAAAACGGATTTAATGACCTCGTCTTATTTATACGGAACTATAATCTCTTTTTTGACTTGCGCGTCTCTTTTATTTTGTGTCGACCTCGGTGGTCTTGGGGTAGATACCCGATTTTGGTGTGTTTAAACCCAGCTGGGGTCGACGGATTTTTGTCAAGCGATAAAAATCCGTAGCACAACTTCTTTCGGAAGGGAACTAAAACCCTCAGTTCCATGTCGATTGTGGCGTGTAAATTAAACGTGGAAGGTGTGTGAAAATATCTTTCCCCACAAAATTGGTAGGCCCTTGCACGCTCGCGCATAAACATTCTCGTGTGCAGATATAATTAGTCGGTTCAAAAAGTGCATGTTAAATACCTCAAATAAATAAAATAAATGTAGAAAGTATAAAATAGAACAAATCAATTTATCCTTGGCATTAGCACAAATGTATGACCAGTAACGTAGGGAAACATTTCGATGGGCCTGCCCTGCACCCAGGGTAAGACACAGGGCCATTCAGAGGATTAAGGGACTGGAGCAATGGAATTTTGGGGAGACCCTTTGATACAAAAGAGACCCGTATCTGCGGGTACACTCACTAAGTGCCCTTTTTTTTTTATCACCACCGTTTGAGTTCCACGCATATGAACTAATTAAGTACGCTAATGTGTTAGGAATGAGGACGATTGAATTTAGAGGAGGTGTACCACCATTGGCATGGAGGGAGCGTGGAAAACCACTTAGGAAGAAGCCCTCTAGGTACACCCTACCTATATTTTAACCTTGATCTCCCCGTCATCGGCGGCACAATCTATTGTGAGAGTGACGCCTTAGACCATGCGGCCACCAAACTGGGTTAAAGTAAATGGGTTTTAGTCTGGTTTTCGGGTGAGTTGGAACGCCATGGTTCCAATTCTGGGTGGGTGTTTGGGGAAGGGCTTATCATGGATGGATTTTACCCTTCCTCCACACAAATGTGGTTACATTTCCCTAAACATTCTACCTTCCTAATCTTTATTTGATTTTTTTATAGTAAATACGAACTGTACGTGAAGCACCGTTTGGTAGTAAGACGCAATGAAAAATAACCCAATCTATGGGCTTCATTTATTTTATACAACTTATTACAATTATTTAAACTGTGTAAATGAAAGAAAGAAAGTATTTTAATTCTATTTCCAAACGAAATTATTTTTGTCATTACAATACTAACCGCCTTTAAAAGAAATGAAGTCGTAAAATGAGTTTAAAAAAACACTTTTTGTTTTATGTACGTGTGTTGTGGTCGCTGCTGAGATGTCTGGGCGATTGGTGGGTGGGTGGGGGGTGGACCTGTGGCCAACTCCCCACCCCCTGCCCCATCTTCAACCTTCTGGGTGGCCCAGGTCATATATAAATCACTATTTTAAAGCAGATACTAGACTGGACGTGTGAAATCGTCAGATCTCTTTACATTTTAGAAAATAAAAACACATTACATTGCAATCAACAATGATAGCATTTTAATGTATTATTAGTATGATTTTATTGGTATCAAGAGTGACACATTTATCTATGGTCACATGGTCTAGGGCAGCGGTCAGCAAACTACTACTCGCGGGCCCGATCCGACCCACCGACTGATTTTATCTGGACCGAAAAATATTTAGAAATCAATTTATTGTGCTAATAAAAATAGAGTGATAATCAAGTACTACCCACTTCGGTGATCATTTGGTCTAAGGCGTCAATTTTGTAAAAGACTGGACTGCCGATGACAGAGCGATCGGGGTTTTAATCCCAGTTGGGTGTAGTGAGGGTGGTTTTTCCTAAATGGTTTTCCACTCTCCTTTCACACATATATGAGTACATTTAATCTAAATTCAACCTTCCTTATTCTTAAGAGATTGGTGTAATTAGTACATGGGCGTATAAACCCAATGGGTAGTAAGACATGATGCTAAAAAAAACTAATTGCTATATGACAAATATAAAGTTAAAAAAAATCCTCGATATTGTTTCCAAGCTGGCCCAACAAATATATATTATATATATATATATATATATTCTTCTTTTTTTAACACTACATCTTACTACCCGTTCGGGTTATACGATCATGTACTAATTACGCTAATGGTTTTATAAATTAGGAAGGTTTTATTAATAAGAAGTGTATTCGCACTTAGGTGGAAGAAGAGTGGAAAACAATTTTGGAAAAAACTAATCTTAGTACACCCAATCAAGGTTCGAACCTTGATCTCCAGGTCATCAGCAGTCTAGCCTACTGCAAGAGTAGCGCATTATGACAAAATATTTCTTAAAATCATGTGGCCCACGATATCGTAAAGGTTGCCGACCCACGCACTAAGCAAGCGGTTCCCAACCTTTTTTCGCTTGCGTACCCTTTGGCACCCCATTTCCATAAATTGTGCCCTTAATATTAATAAAATGTTTAATTAATACAGTAGTAGTTATTTTGGATTTATTTTTCCCAACGGAAAATAAATGGGCTAATAATGGGATTTAAAAACATCATAATAATGAGGTTAATAAACAGTGCATTTATTTTTACATTAAAAAACAAAAGCTACAATAAAAACTAATACATTTAATGTATTAATTATTATAAAAACGGTTTTATGTTTGAACATAAAATTATTTTCTCAGGATAAAATAAATAATAAAATCGCACCACCCCCCGCCATAGTGTTGAGTTAACTCCACAACTTTTGAACCGATCTTTTGTCTTGAACTGCTGGCATATGTAGCTTTTCCCGCCATTATTCAAGTATTTTCGCGTACCCCCAAAGTCCTGGTACTTACCTCTGGGGGTACGCGTACCCCACGTTGGGAACCGCTGCTCTAAGCCAAGTGGTCATCCACAAGCCACGTAACGCGTTGGTGGGTATGTGTGGGGGAGTTTTTTTTTGGGGGGGGGGNGGGGAGCTCTAAATTCTACAAGTTGGTACAGTGGAGGGAAGGTGGCTTACTCGAAGTGCTACGTAACATATACCTTATACTTAATTATTATGTTTAAAAAATAATATTACAGTTCGTATTTTCACCGTTAGTAAACATACTTAAACTTCCGACTCTGAGTTGTATTAAATCCGAGTCCCTTTTTTAGTGACACAAAAGTTTCCGTATTAAATAATGACATTCACTCTTGATGTGAAATATTACTTATCACATACTGGGGCTGAGTCAGGCTAAATGTTTACTTCGTGCTTTATGGTGTGGGGAGGTAAAAAAAAAAAGTAAGAAAACGCGTAACGGGGTTCATGGATGGCCCTAGAGGGCGTCAAAGTAGACCTTCAGAGTGCTAATAAGACACATTATATATTTTGTCAGTATCAAGTTCCTTATACCAAAGAATTAGAATCGTAGTGTAAACTTCAGACTTCATAATGTAGGATATGCTGTGTGACCATCAGTGGCTAATATGTATTTAGTCTCTTTGTTTAGTCTACCTTAAGGTTCTTCAAGGAGTGCGACTACTCCTTGTTTTGTTTTTTACAATAATAGTTGGAGAAAACTACTAAGAGGAACTTCCGTCAACTCACCTCAATCTGTAACGTGTCTGTCTTCTAAACTAAGTGACCCGAACTTGATTCCCGGCGACAGGTGACCTGGTGGTCTAGGGGTAAAGTGTTTGACTTCTGTGCTGAGGGTCCGGGGCTCATTCCTCGTTCCCGGCACAGATTTATCTGATTGCCAAACCCTTCCTTCACCTCTGACAAGACGTGTATTAATCACTAGGCCTCCACCGTGGTTCGGATCCCACGTTAAGCTGTAGGTCCTCCATTTCATCTCACAATCACCCTACCATTACACATTAGCGTAAGTGCGTACAACCCGAACGGGTAGTAAGACGCGGTGCTAATAATAATAATAATAATAATAATAATAATAATAATAATAATAATAATAATAATAATAATAATAATTCAAGACCCGACCTTCTCGCCATTGGAAAACCAGAAGAGATGAGTTTATCGTTTAGTCCACGTTTCCAACCAGCCGGGCCCCTTTCCTCTTCTCGCTCTAGTTTGGGGTTTGGTATTCGAATACTGTCGCTGTTTATACGATACCGTTTGACAATATTGAGTCACGTGTCTGTTCATATTGTGGTCGAGTTTTAATCTATACAAATTCAACACGAATAAAATACAAATTAGCTCATTACTGTGTAAAGTAAAGTAAAATGTTGATTAAAATTGTAAGTAAGCGTATTTATCATCAGATATTAAAAAAAAAGAAGCGAAATAACTATTAGGTTTGGCAGCTAGAACTGTAAGCTCAACTCTAACTATGGAAGCTGAGGATCGATTCTGAACAGCTAAACTGGGAGCTTGTTTTTCGTTTTGTGATTAGTAATCCTCTCTCTATGTGAATGCTGGCACAGTTGGTTGAAACAGATTCCTCACGGTCCCCTTATCTTGGTTAGTTCTAAGTTGCTGGTGGACAATATTAGTTTTAAAGCGTTCATATAAAATAATAAATGGTACGGTGCACTGCACAGACTTTCTAATTTATATTAAAATGGAGACGCTTGATAAAAACTATTAAGATTTATGAAACGAGATGCAGAAACACTCCTACTAAGAGCATAAATGAAATAATATACACTGTTACAGAAACATCGTAAAAATATAAACATACCTGTCCTCCAAAGAGGATAACAACCAATTTCACGTTTAAAATATCTTAATACCTGATTATAATGGTTTCTTTAAATTACAACATTATGGCGAAGCTCGCCAGTGGGATAGACTGGTTGAATACCCCCTAACCCGGGTGACAGGGGCTCAAATCCTGAATGAGATGTTTTTCACGACGTCCTTCATTATTTTCTCAGGTGTAATGGCAAGGAATTATATTAAAGTCGGTGAGCTGGTGGTCTAGGGGTAAGGCGTCAGACTTCTGTACTGGGGATCCGGGGCTCAATCCTCAGTCCCGGGACAGATTTATCTGATTGCGAAACCCTTCCTTCACCTTTGACAAGACGTGTATTAATCACAACTTGTGAATGTGTAGAATGCCAGGCCTCCACCATGGTTCGGATCCCACGTTAAACAGTAGGTCCTCTATTTCATCTCACAATCATCCTACCACTACCCATCAGCGTACGTGCGTACAAACCGAATGGGTTGTAAGACACTGTGCTAATAATACTACATTAAAGTCTACCTGCTGTTTATATCACTGTCCGCACTGGTGGACATGCAAGAAGCAATATTTCCTCCTGTCTATTTTGCCGGTGATGGGGAGGTCAAGGTTCAAATCTCAACAGGATGTACTGAGCTATGTGGGCCTACTAAGGAGGTTTTTTTCCAAAATTATTACCTTTTAATCCTAGTAGAAAATGTAGATACATTACATCTTTAATACACCTTCCTCTTCCCTACCCTTAACTAGCCAAAATGCGTATATTCCGAACAGTTAGTAAGACGCAGTTCAAGGCAAAATAAGTCACTCAAAGCAAGCACGCTGGCATTAAACTAAAGTATTAATCAAAATAAAGTTAAGTATAAGTTCAAAATATTTTGTTTTCAAATTTTACAGAGCTTTTTCTTGTAATTTGAAGGTCAAAATATACCTTTTTCCTGGGCTTTGCGCATAATAATTACGATAGTAGAGTTGGTATGAGGAAGGATGAATTGAAAGGCAATTGTTGTACACTAATATGAATTAAGGAGAATAGGGAGTAATTTTGTAAAAACCAGCCTAGGTACATTCGACCGAGATTTGATCTCTCCAGCAGTAAACTAGACTAGTTGCTCCTGACATCCAGTCCACGTGACTACCAATGCGGGTAAAATTGAATTTTTTTATTAAATGTTGTGACTATTTTCTAGCAATATCGAATGATCACCCAACTGACTAAGAAAAATGACCTATATTAAATCGAATAACTCATGTGACACTCTGACATTGTGAGACCTTCCAAGGAACCCCCCACCCCCCACCCCCATCGCATGTCAACTTTCAACAAAAGACTGTCAGTACAAAACGATGATCAGACCTCAAAATATCCTCTTCTCCAAAGACGGAGAGAACTAACCGTATGGCAAGAATAAAAGCGAACTTTTCTCTACAAAATGTGTATAGGAAGAAATCCAATCGCTATTGAACGCTGCCGATGAACGTCTGGTTAGAATCGTGCCGAGTCAAGGCGTAGAGATCCCACGAGGTTGCGCCACTCGGCGGGACGACTTTGGTGAATCTACTTACCTAAGGATCTGGTTGGTAAAGGGTTGGCGGTAACTTATCACTACGAGATATTAATTATTTGTACACTTTCTTAGCTGGGATCAAGTACAAAAAAAAATAGATCACCTCCCAGCCAAACAGCCATTGAAGCAACCTACCCGCACATCTGTACACCTTGGCACCGAACCCAGATGAAGGGAAGAGATGAAGCCAAGCTCCGGTGGATCCTGCGCTGGACCGCGGCCACAAAGTAGTGGGTGTCGGCCACTGACCCCGGCTATCAGGGGTTCCTATCTCACTGCCTGCATGAAGGTAATTTCATGTAAGAATGGGCAAACAGTATGTAACATACCGTACTTAATATCGGACCTTTTATACCCTTGCCTCGGTAAACATGTTATA
The DNA here is from genome assembly GCA_902151455.1 of Timema bartmani. Classification (NCBI taxonomy): domain Eukaryota; kingdom Metazoa; phylum Arthropoda; class Insecta; order Phasmatodea; family Timematidae; genus Timema; species Timema bartmani. The sequence goes on from CABFWB010003322.1 coordinate 51,479, forward strand.
AACGTACGTTGACTCTTAGAGGGGGGGCCCCCCAACGGTATCGGGGGAGAGGCGAAGATTCTTCTTAACGCTCGAAGTTTTATGGAAACCCATTATTTCCCTTTCCTCTTCTCTTAAATTTCTACAAGCTCGAATTTGGTAGTTCGTCTTCATTTGTTCGACAATTATCATAGGGAGGAGACCCATCCTACAAGAGAGAGCTCAAGTATATATTTTTATTCATTAATTAGTACATTCTACCGGTCAGTAGGCCTACTATATTTGACTATAAATCCTAAGGGCATTTAATTACGAGTGTATTTTTTATTAGGATGGAGTAGTGAAGAGGGCAGCTTCTGAAAGCGAGAAATGGCAGTGCAGACGTTCAGCTCTAACGCAATATTTAATTCTACGATGCGTTATTTTAAAATATGGCTCACGCCAAAATAAAGTTGAAAGATTCAAACAAGGCCATTTTCCCTTGACAACCATATATTTTAAATTTTATTAATAAAAAAAATGTGAATATGTAAAATTAGCTCCTTTTAAACGACCTTTTAAGTACAGTAATTTTTTTATAGACTCTTAAGATAAAATTTTAAGATATTCGATAACAGCGAAATTTCCGCTTTACCTTGAGATAAAGAAGTTGTGTGGTTTTATTTCCCCTCTTTCTTATTGACAAAATAAGGGTGAAAGGTGAAAGGTGAAAGGGAGTATAAGATTATACAGAATAGAAAAGTAGTTCCAGACAACGACACAAACAATAATTGTATTTTAAGTCTGACAGCGATTGATACTTTCTCCCTGAGGTGGCCTCCTTAATGTGGGGTGGAAGGTAACTCGAGTTAAGTTCCGTATTTGTATCATTTTTACTAAATAAATAAATGGTACGGCGCATGGCACATACTTTCTCTCTCTTTCTATAAACTCGTAAGATTTCTGAACGGAATAATGTACATTGTATCATCACCACTACACATAAGAACACGCATAAAATAATATACAATGATATATAATCAATGAGAAAAGAGGCGCATCTTTGTCCACCTAAGAGCATTTCAAACAGTTTAATGTCTTCCACAAGGGTCAACACTTCGTATTAAAATTTCGATTTCTGGTTAAA
>CABFWB010003322.1:53078-64236 GCA_902151455.1 Timema bartmani
CCCTTCAGTAAACTACCCTTAATTTTAGGGGTAGATATCCAATTCCAAAAACCCCTCGGGGCAACCCTATGAAAACCCTAGATATCAAGTTTCAGCTCAATCGGTAAAATAGTTTAGGCTCTAGTTGGAGGTACAGACAGACAGACAGACAGACAGACGGAAATTCAAAAACCACTTTTTCGGATTCAGGGAGTCATGAAACGTCAAAATTCATCAAAATCTCGAGTTCGATTTTTTTGACGATCACCATACTTTCTCTACCTGTAAGATAGAGAGAAAGTAAAAATTGTTAGTACAAAATAATATAATAATGTTTCAGTAGATACGTTTATACGTTTTGTTTAATTTTCTACACATGGTAATATCATAAGTTCTTGAGTAGTTGCCATGAGCAATAGGGTATTGTGTATATAAATACTTTACATCCATTATTGTTTCCACCTTGTTTTTTTATTCAAGTCATATATTTTCCACTGCCGTTTTGTTAGGCCTGTCGTAGCTTCATATGCCTTATAATCTATCTTAAGACTAGGACAGGCACAACATCCAGTCCCCAGTCGTTAATTCGTCACTGTGAAAGGGTAAACCCATATTTTTATCAATGATACATTTTTCGGACATGCTGGGAATCGAACCCAGGACCCTCAACTCAGTAGGTAGACACGCTACCGACTGAGATAAGGTGTCAGATTATGTTGTGTACATGAACTTTATAAATTTAGAAAAAAAGTTCTGGTCAAATTCCGCTATTCTCACAAGCATGATGACATGTTATATTTATTTTGGTACATCACAGACAATGCTAATATGTACATAAATTATTTTCATGCTCCCCTGATTGTGAAAATAAAATGTTAATGATAACTTATTACTCTGTTATTTTTTCGGCACCATAGCTCAGTCAGTAGCGTGTCTGTCTACTGAGCTAAAGGTCCCGGGTTTGATTCCTGTCATGGCCGAAAAATGTATAATTGGTGAAATGTGGGTTTACCCTTTCATAGTGATGAATTAACGGTCAGAGACTGGATGTTGTGTGTGTTCTAAAATTAGGTTAGTTGATAAGTCGCGTGGTGATGTAATCAGTTGGTTCAGAAAGTGCGCGTTAAATACCTCAAATAAATAAAATAATAATACGGTTTACTATTGCGGTCCTCTCAAACCTAAGTTGACCTGCCGACAATACACGAGCCACCACTGCTCTCTTATTTCTGTTCTTTATTTTGAATTCAAACTCTATATAACATTTAATAAACAACTAGACAACATTCTCTTTGTGACAACTAGAAAGAGTGATGATGGGTGATAAGCTTTTCAGATTTAAAAATACTCCATCAAATAATTTATATTTGACAGATTCTAGCTGTAACCTGTCATTGAATTGAAAACAACCAAAATGAAACTCGACACAGGCCTATTTGTTCTTCTTTTATTTTAGTTCTGGGACTTACTCAACTTATTGAATACATCGAACGATCCGAAGATGTGTCTTCCAATACCATATGTTCTAAATATTTTAATTTGTTCGTTAAATAAAAGAGTTGTGAAGGACTTAGGGGTGAGCAAGTTAGATTAAATTAAATGTACCCGCATTGGCGTAGACAGAGGGTACAGGAAACCGCGTCTTACTATCCGTTCGGGTTATACGCTTAAGTACTAATTACGCTAATGGATTAGGAATTGGGAAGGTTGAATTTATAGAGGAAGTGAACCCACATTTGCGTGGAGGGAGAGTGGAAAACCATTTAGGAAAAACCACCCCAGTTCACCCGACCGAGGTTCGAACCTCGATCTCCCTGCATTCAGCAGTCGAGCTCAACACGACTAGCGCGTTAGCCAACTACGCCACCGAGGCGGGTAAATTGAGTATAGATGAGGAAGGTAGAGATTATATAAAGTGTACGCTCATTTGTGTAAAGAGAGTGAGAAACCTTCCAGGGATAAAACATATCAGTGCACTCAGCCGTAATTTCAACCCTTACCTACCCGTCACCGGCAAACCAAACAATATGAGACTGACGCCCCTGTCCACGTGTCCGGTCAAAGGCGACCAAGTGCAAGTGGAGTATGAAACTTTAGGCCTCTTGTAGAAAGCTAACTAAAATGTTAAAAATATGCTTTGGGCCCCGTATATAGTATATTATATCAAGATTTGAACGTCAACCAATCCCCCATTCGATCGGAGCCGCTTGTTATTCGTAGAGTCTACCGGTAGATAACCAGCATTGGTGGTCGCAAGGTCTACCATGTCACTCTCATGTTGGAATGGGCTACCGGAGACAGAGATAAGGGTTTGTATCCTAGTTAGGTTTATTTTATAAATGGGTGACCTGGTGGTCTAGGGGTAAGGTGTCAGACTTCTGTACTGAGGGTCCGGGGTTCGATCCTCTGTTCCAGCACAGATTTATCTGATTGCCAAACCTTTCCCTCACCTCTGACAAGACGTGCATTAATCACAAATTGTGAATGTAGGGCATGCCAAGCCTCCACCGTGGTTCGGATTCCACGCTAAACTGTAGGTCCTCCATTTCATCTCACAATCACCCTACCATTACACATTAGACGTAAGTGTGTACAACCCGAATGGGTAGTAAGACGTGGTGATAATAATAATAATAATATTATTTTATAAATGCTACTAGACTCACCTTTTATAAGTCGAATAGCGAGTTGTATCACTCTACTTGGCTGTTCCAAATTCCACCTTTACTTCATATCGTTTTATTTTAGATCTACATTAGAATAAGTCTCCTAACCTAAACTTCTCTTAGCTATCTACTCTTAATCTAACTTAAAATTAAATGTAGTTTTCATCATTTACACACCGTGATGTACACGTTAACCTTGTAGTAGGGAGGCTGATTGGTGTTATCCAAGGTTGGCAGCACTAGGTGATGAGTGACTACCTCGTAGCCATCTTTTCATACCAACTGTTGGCCCGAGCGCTCAACTGTTCCAAATGTGAAATACATTTGTTTCCAAATGTTCCCAGGTAATGTGGAACTATAAGTAGACCCAGCAACACTTTTTATTTATCTTTGGTTCCTTCCCTTTCTGCCGGAATATCAGGAGTCCGATGCTAATCTTCAGCAGGATCGGATATTAGAGACCTTAGCAGGCAACTTCGGGTTGACTAGAAATGTTCCTGCGTTTATACTCCATTCACGGTAGGAGTTACTCTCTGAAAGGTCTTTTTTCCTACCAATATCCTACTATATAATAGCTTTCTGGTTGGGAAAAAGGCCTTTCAGAAAACAATTCCTACGGTGAACAGAATATATGTATCATATTATCGCATCCAGTTTCTATCCTTCAGCGCTGTTCCAGTTTCGTTGAGTCCTTTCTTTGTCTTTCTACCTATTTGTCGTCCGTTTCCTTTTTTTTGTATGGCAGTCCCTGTCTTCTGCGTTTGGACCATATTCATAGTCGTCGTCAATATTGTTACAATTACCATTGTATTATCTATTTATTCTTCCGTGGTCTCTATTTTGGGTAGTATTCTTTCTTTTGAGTCTGTACATGGGATCTCCCTTTCCCTTTAGTGAGATTGCAGAAGCGACTGTGTCAAGGAGTTCCCACCTGACGCTAGCTGGTGTTACGTGTGTGGTATTTTTGAAGCCCTTGGAATATAGCACTCTGTGGAGTCCTCAAATCCTGTGTTATCCTACATTCTTATACCAAGTATCCTGATGCTACCACCTCTCCACAGTTGCACTTGCAGGATTCAGTCAATTCTTTGCTATGAAGAAGCGCCTTTATTGGGCCATTTCCAGTTTTGAATTGGATGAGTCCCTAGGTGGGTTGGAGATGTCGCATATCTATTCGTTCGTTTACTTTTGGGAGGTGGTTCAACGTTCTCCTGCCTGTTGTAACCACCCAGATGCCCTGCCATTCTTTCATCAGCACTTTTCTTACTCGCACTGGAGTCGTTGTTTTTCTTCCGGTTAGCTTCTCTATGCGTTGAAGATTGCTCTCCTTTGACCAGTACATGGCACCTCTCCTTTTCACCTACAGGTCAAGTGGACCCGCCGTGACGGTTATATCATATGTTGTCATGGTAGAGTATGCTCCGGAACGCCTATGAGTATACCCCCCTGAAGCCTCCTGAGTATCCTGGTCTATATTATCTGCTTTAGGTTGCTTTCCCAAAAACTAGCTCCGTAACTCACAATGGAAACAAGTGTTTCTTCGTGATATCTCATTAGTATCTTTATCGGTGGTTGGAACCTTCTTTGTCCTATGCTAATGATTTTATTAATTAATTGATTTGCGCTTCCACCAACTTGATCAGTGTGGGCATTGAAGTTACGTTTTTCATCTAAAGTCACTCCTAGGCACCTCGTCTTATCGCTACGTCTAATGATCTGTTCGTTAATTTTTAATGTTGGTCTCCTCCAGAGAACTCCCCTGAACAGCATTTACTGTACAAAAATATTACGACTATTGATTATTCAAATATGTAGGAATTAAAAGGATCCCTTAAAGAATATGCTCTTGAATTTTTGAGGTGTAATGAGTGAAATAAACAAATAAATAATAATATGTTGAGAAATAGTTTCAATTTCTCCGTTAATGTTACCAATTGTTGTGTTATTAAAAAAATTAGATTACTCAAATACTGCTGGTAGCTCCACCAGGTTTTAAAACGAGTGTTACTGCATAATAAATGTGTAGCTAATGCATATATTCCCATTTTTAGTTCAAGGTTTACGAATGTTTGAGTTTTTATGTTTGCTGGTAGCAAAGCTTATTTAACCAAAACCAACGTTTATATTAGTCTAAATAGCTACTTAATATGGTAGGCTAAGTTAACTTGAACAGTATAGCGTAACTTAATTTCAAGTCCGGGAGAAATTGTGAGGCGTCTCTACGGCCCAAGAGCTAAAGGACCGACTCCAGTCAAATGGGATGCTTGCTGCAAGGTCACAGGTCAAATCACAGCTGTTACCAGACGGAGGCTCAGCTATTTCAAGGGGTGGAAAGAGGGAAGGGGACATTGCTCTCATCAGTCAACCAATCAACGGCTGTTGAAGTCAGAGACGGGGTCACAGCCGCTATAGTCCCACACACGGCTGTGGGCATAGCAAACACTTGGAATGTTGATTTTATAGTACATTTCCATTTACATAGGCAGAACCTTTGTCTAGCAGCTAGAATATTTACAAGATCTACTTTCACTTAGTCATACTCAAGTCATGTGATCTGCAGCTGTCCTTTTGATAGATATTAACAAACACCTATAAAATAAAACTATTAATATAGTAGAATGTTATCAGTTTTGACCGCAAGTTTGTATTTTTTAGAAGAACCTTCCTATAAAATTGCGTCTGATCACCAAACCAGAGATGAAAATTTTCCAGGAAATCTATTTTGTGAATTTTCATGAACATTTTAAATGGTAAATTCCTTAGAACAGGCGTGTAAAACTCGTTTGAGCTTAAGGGAGACATTGAAAATTGAAAATATTGAGGATGGCCACATTTAAAATAAATTTAACAATATTACCACAGTTCACACTCTATTAGGTACAACTTTGTACCTGTTTGTTAAAAAGAGAAAGCTAAAATAAAAATCACCCTATATTTTTTATCAAGCGTTACCTAAAAAACTAACCATCTTTGAAATGTTTTGAATTTTATGTAAATAAACGGGATAAAATTGAACATCACTAAATGTTGTACATCAACAACTTTGATAAAAAAAAAATCAGGCCTAATTGTATGTTGGTGTCATCAAAAGGTTCGTGAGCCTCACAGAGCTATGGGCTGGGCTGCATGTGACCCGCAGTCTCAAGTTTGGCATGTCTGCCTTTGTTGAACCAGTGGAAAAGAGTATGTATTCGAAAATGCTTTAATTATAATATTGCAATATTAATATGTGTTTTAGAAAATATTTTGGGCTTTTTAAGGAGGCATAGATTTAATATTTGATAAAAAAAACATATTTATTGTAAATATAGCTTGTCACACCACAATATATTTATGAACCACATCAAGTTGTCAAATTATAAAAAACTATCGGATTAGCGCTGGAACTTTATGTTTTGTACTGTAATTGAAAATAAGAGATTGCAAAGATTAGAAACTTAGCCCTTTAGAGTACCTACTCGTAAGCAACTTCATCTCTATCTCTTTACCTCAGCACACTAGCTCCAAAATAAAACATCTAAAAAAGTTTCTTAACCCGTCTTTCGTTTATAATCCATGACTCTTCTATAACATCCTTTCTTGCATTATCCATGACTGTTATTATATGAGAATAAAATAGCCAAAGCTAGTATATTTGTTTTAGTGAGGATTTACTCGCATCTAGATATCATATTCTGAAAATTGAAAAATAATACCTGGACATGGTAATCTAACCCGCGACCTTTGACTTAGTGCGCCATCATAGATTCTGCCTTAGAGTATGAGTGAAGAATGACCCTTGCACGGGATGATTCCTGGATAGCTCAGTGGTTAGAGCATTGGCGTACTAAGCCAAAGGTCCCAGTATTGATTTCCATGTCCAGGTGTCATTTTTCCATTTTTAGAATATCTTATTATATGGTCTACACAACTAAACCATATCTATTTTCTACTATTACACGAGCATCAACGTCTACCCTTCAAAATCTAAAAGATATATATTAGGGGGCGGCCAGACTGAGCGAGCGCGCGACTAAAATATAAAATAGAACACAATGGTTGTAATGAGAGGTGGCCAGACTGGATCGACTGAGCGCGCGCGCTTGAAAGATAGAACCGGGTCTATTTTTCAAGCGCGCGCGCTCAACCGGGTACAGTCTAGTTATATAGTTATATATATATAAAACTGTTATGTTAAAATACATATATATGTATAAAATTTATATGTTAAAATTATTCAATATTATCAAAGTAAGCCTCTACCAATAAGAATCGCCACTAGCGTGGAGAGAGGATGAGAAAACCACAACAATAAATCACTTGTCAAAAACCACCCTCAGTTCACTGAATGAAGATTCGGAGCCTCCTCGTCAACAACTATCGAGAGCTATCTGCAAATCACGCGCTCGCTCGCTCACCAGTCTGGCCACCCAGTCGCTTGCGCGCTCGCTCGCATGCTTGTCAGTCTGGCCGAACCCTTAGCCTCCTTGTTCATGGAATTGTTTTAATTTTGTTTCTCTCTATCCAAGTTCTTACATGACTTAACCTTAAATTCTAGCCTTATAGTCTTGCACCAATTTCGACTCTTCCATTTTTCATAAGTTGTATTATGCTCTGATAAATGTATTACTTGCTTCGGTGGTCACATCATATAAGGCTATTACAATAGACTAGACTGCAAATGAGAGGGTGATTGGGGTTTGAATACCATTTTGGTGTATCGAGGTGGTTTTCTTCAATGGTTTTCCACTCTCCCTTCACGACAATGCGGTTACAATTCCTCTAAATTCAACCTTCCTCATACCTAATTCATCGGTGTGATTAGCTCATATGGTCTTAGGCTGAACAGCTAGTAAGATGGAGCACTAAAAAAAGTCTTCCTTGGTTTTTCTTTTACATTCAGTTTCTGATAATTGTGTAATAGACGTACTCTCAATTAGCTTAAAGGATAAATGGGTGAACTACACTAATATAGTATAAGAGATAAATATATATTTAAGAAAAATGTAATCTTTTAACATAATGATTTTCTAATTAAACTTAACCTTATCAACTTTAAATAATAATTTATTTCATTTCACGCCATCCTAGATTATAACATAATATTATTTAGGAGTAAATTTTTATTAAATGTTTTCTATTTTAATATAATTTTTAAATTGTTGAGTTACATTTTAGGACTACTAATTAATACCTGTACAAGATCATTTTATTTAATTGTAAAATCTAACTGTTCACAACATATTTTAGCATAGCATGGGAGCAGGAACAAGACGGCACACATTTAGCACACTAGTTGAATATCCTTGTCTCCCTTGCACTCTCGTGCGAGGACAAAATCTTTGATTTTCTGCCATAAACTCTTATGTCAAATTCTAGGGTTGAGGCTAGGTTAGGTGAAAGGAAATCATCAAAATTAGGCATTTTTAATGTTAGTGCATTGACACGATCCAATTTCAGGTTCCAGATCAAAATAACGTCTCAAAATATAATCTGTATTGAAACGTGCTTATAGTAGCCCCATGGCTTCTTTGGTGCTGACTGACAGATCACAGCTGACAGCTGACGGCTTTTAAAAGTTACCAGACCAAATTATGTATCCCTACGCCGAACCATCTGATCTGCAAAAACATGTGTATAGCAGCTGTCACTTCTGACAGTCAACATTTAGGTATATACCTAAATGTTGACTGTCAGTAGTCAGCTGTGAGCTGTCAGTCAGCACCAAAGAAGCCATGGTGCTACTGTAGTTTTACCAATTGGAATGTGGTGGACGCATATCCTTCTGACATTATTTTTGGCGGCCGCAAATCCCACCGTTTGCAAGTCCCACGACCACAAGTCCCACGTAGCCATCTTTACAACACACTTTTGCATTCAACCAGAGAGCGCTGTAGTATGCCTGAGTATGAGGAGAGAAATTGAATCACTCTAATTAGTTTAATGTTAGCTTATTTGATGCTGTTTCTGGTGTTAACTTCCTCAAACTAAATTAAACTGAAACTGCAAACTTTGAAATGTGGCTTACCTCGAACTCAGTCATTCCATTTAAATCTTTCGAAAGTGTTCCAAAATTAAAATACCTTAAATAAATGCTCTTACACCTCTACACCACATTGGTGAGTGCACGGGCTAAGGTGTCACCCTCTTCTGGTCTGATTTATTAACGACGGAGAGGTCAGGCTTATAATTCTTGCTAGGTATAATTAAGGTGTTTTTATCATACAGTGTTTTCTACTCTCCCTCCACGCAAATGCAAGTAAATTTATCTATATTCTATTTTCCCCATCTCTATGCCATTAGTGTGAATATATAGTTTGGACAGGTAATTAGACGCAAAGCACGGTACTGTTGTAAACTCCTCACTTCTAGTCCATTAGTCTATTAAAAATAATATATTCACCTATAACTCAGAAAATACTAGTTTTATAAAATATTGTTTCAAATAAAAGTGCTTTATCTATAATAATCCTACAACTCTGCAATGATAAGTTATTTCATACCTCAAATATTTGCGGAGATATAGTCAGAATTGGAGATATTCACTTATGTGAAGTACCCTCTAGGCAATAACTCAAATTTCCTAGAAAAATTTGATTTGACATTTTGTTTATAATGTTAAACAGTGCCTAGATACAAATTTTTAATCAAACCTTTTATAGTCAAATTTGAAAAAAAAACTAGTTTTTCCTTTTCGCCCCTATAATTCTAAAAATCCCTATGGGATTTAGTCCAAGGAGATTAAGATGATTTCAGCTCTAGGCCTAGTAACATACAGACAGCAATGCGAAAACCACTTCAACATCCATCAAACCAGCTTCGGTGGCCACATGGTCTAAGGCACTACTCTCACATTAGACTAGACTGCCTATGACTGGGAGATCGAGGTTTGAATCTCTGTCGATTGCACTGAGGGTTTTTCCCCCAAAATGTTTTTTCCACTCTCCCTCTACGCAAATTCGGGTACACTTCTTCTAAATATAGCCTACCTTATCCTATAACATTAGCATGATCAGTACATGAACGTATAACCGGAATGGTTAGTAAAACGCGGTGGTAAAAAGAGAAACATCCATCAGAATCTCAAATTCAATTTATTTGATGTTCAAAATACTTTCGCTCTCCTAGTCGTCGTGAGAAAGTAAATAGCAAAACAAAATTATTGAGAAAGAAACTATTAGAATTGAAAAATAAACTAATGATAGGGTCTATTAGAACAGTAAATATCCTTTTTACATATTCCTACTCTAGTCGACGGTTTTAAGTTAGCGTTTCAAGGCATTATGGGTCTTAATACATTATTGCTTGCGTGTGAATTCTGTGAGCGTGTGAACCAAAGTTTAGTCCTAAGAGACCAGCAATAGACTAAAGGCCAAGACTATGAAGCTCAACCGAATGTTCATATCTAAGAATTAAAGAACTGTCATTCTAATGAGCTTTTTAGGGCGAATAATTTAAAGCTCATTCAGGGTGTCCACACATCTGGAAAACAGGAATAACCGGGAAAACCGGAATAACCGTAAAACACAGGGACTTTTGCAAAATCTAGTAAAAATACTGGAATATTGTTTTGATATTTGGGGGGGACTGGAAGCTTTAAATAGTAGGTCTTTTGGTGGACGAAAAAAAAAGAAGTGAAAAGTCAAGCACGCTGATTCAAACATGTCTTATTTCCCCTTAAACAAGAGTTGTGACGTGACAGAAGATGTATTTCCCCATCAATCTTAAATCATAGCGCTTTAAACATAAGTTACATCACTTCACACTTAGTTTGATGAAAAATGAAATTTTATTTTTACTCTTTATTTTCAATCTAAGCTGCCTGGAAAAAGGGGAACTACCGGAAAAACCTGGAAAACACAGGAAAGCTTTACGTAAAAAATAGTGTCAACCCTATCCCTCGATTGAAAACATTTCACTCCCTGCATGTTAATTAATCTCTATTAATCTCAAAGATGTTGTAATTCGAATTACCTCTATAATCTTGGCCAGGCTACCAGGAGAAATCTGCCATTTTTTTTAGCACTGCGTCTTACTACGCGTCCGGGTTATGCGCATATGCACTAACTACGCTAGTGCACTAGGAACTAGGAAGGTTTAAATTAGAGCAAGTGTACCCACATTTGCGTGGAAGGGGAGTGAAAAACCATTTAGGAAAAAACCCTCAATACACTCGACTGAGATTCGAACCCTGATCTCCTCGTTATCGGCAGTCCGGTATATTACAAGAGTGACTACATTCGATCACCGAAGTTGGGAACAACCGTCTTCAATTCTGTAATAATATCAATCAACCGTATTCAATTCTGTCATAATATCAATCAACCATCTTCAATTCTGTCATAATATCAATCAACCATCTTAAATTATGTCATAATATCAATCAACCGTCCTCAATTCTTTCATAATATCAATCAACCGTCTTCAATTCTGTCATAATATCAATTAACCATCTTCAATTCTGTCATAATATCAATCAACCGTCTTCAATTCTGTCATAATATCAATCAACCGTCTTCAATTCTGTCATAATA
>CABFWB010003322.1:65410-76155 GCA_902151455.1 Timema bartmani
TTTTTTTTTTAGTTATGTGTCAGTGACATACATAGGAATTTGAAAGCAGGGGGGAGGGGTTTGTATGTGGGTGGTTATATAGCTAGAAACAATTCACATTCTTTGGTTTTCTAGAGTGACGTGTGGGAATTACTTAGATGTGATGCTATTCCAGGCTATAAAGGCTGGTGTGAGGGAGGATGAATATTATTTGACTAAAGCTCCGGAGAGCATCGAAAACGCACAAGAGATAGAAACCTCATATTAAAAGCGCATGAAGATATTGATCAAAATCTAATCTAGACCTTGTATCAAAAGCGCACAGGGAAAAATACTGCATATGTCAAACATGTATCGTAAACAACCCTCTTACATCTACAATAATTACAATAATATAATAAAACTATTAGGAACAGCCCCCTAACTCATTACAATAGTCGTTAGGTTAGGTTAGGTTAGGTTGATAGTAAGCAAATTTACAAAATTCATGATACTTCAAATTTCTTAAATATACATATTTCTTGCCTTTATTAGTCATAGCTCGCAACCGTTAAGGGAATGAGCTCGAAATAAGTAATGTTCCGGCAGTTCTGAGTGGTACATTATATAGCAGTGATATTCAACCTTTTTTGCTAGCGTACCCCCAGATATAATTTACCTCCAAAGTTGTTAGTGTATAATGCAAGTTATACATATTCTATAATTTACATTTACATATCGTGTGTCCTTATGTTCGGATCTGTTGTGGCAAACCCTAAATATGTCGTCGATTATTCCGTGTTTATCACGAAATAATATATTTAAATTTTACTTACTTAGTGGGTACGCGTACCCCAGGTTGAATACCACTGTTATAGAGAGCACCAAAATTATATTACTCAACAAGGTTAATAGTCAGACACCTTATCTCAATCGGTAGCGTGTCTGCCTACTGAGTTAAGGGTCCCGGGTTCCATTCCTGGTATGGCCGAGAAATTTATCATTGGTGAAATGTAGGTTTATTCTTTCACAGTGATAAATTGACGGCTGGGGACTGGATGTTGTGTCTGTCCTAGTCTTAAGATAGATTATAAGGCACATGAAGCTACGGCAGGCCTAGCAAGCCGATATTGGAAAATATACGACTTGGATAAAAAACTGACCCAGGTCACAGGCTGAAAACAGTAGTAGATATGAAGTAAATAAGATTAATAATGACTAATTTAAAGGGATCCGTTCTTGTGGGTGCATAGACCAAAACGTCAGTGATCTGGTTTTCTGGTGACGGAAAGGTTGGGGCTTGGATCCTTGTCAGGTGTTCTCCCCTCCTACTCCCCCACCCCCACCCCTCCGGTAAATGATAAAACTACATTTCCTGTAAGTGTGCGGAAAGCCCGGATGGATAGTATGTACACTGTACATAACACGTTATAAGAAGACTCACTCACGCTTCTTGGAGGGAATTATATTTTTTTGGCGCAACTCTTCTTAAGTGCGGATTTACGCGCTTCGGTGGCCGCATGGTCCAAAGCGTCATTCTCGCAATAAACTGGACTTCAGATAGCGAGGAGATTGGGGCTCGAATATTGGTCGGGTGTGTTGAGGGTGGAAAATGTAGGTTAAATTCCTCTAAATCCAATCTTCCTCATCCTTAACACATTAACGTAATTAGTGCATATGCGTATAGCATGAACGGATAGTAAGGCGCGGTGCTAAAAATAAATAAAACAAGGTCGATTTGCTTTTCCCTCAATCACGATGATGCATAGTGTGCCTGTAGATCTTAAATATGTGAAATAAATGAGTAAGTATTTGTGCTGTGTGTAGCTGTACCACAATTTTAAATAATTAAATCGTGTATAAAGTACAGAGTATACTTCAAAAACATTAATATAGTTTTAGTACAAATAAAACTACCTTTTTAATCTGCTAATAAAACAAATAAAATAAGAACTGAAATATCTATAGAGTTTCTTATGTTGACAAATGGCTGTGAGCTACGTTAGGAACATAGAACTAGTGCTTGTGGTGCGGATTAATCTCATTATTTCTCTTTTAATGTGAATGACTAGCCTGATATTTGGGCAGAATGAAAGTGTTTGGGATATATATATTTTTTAAAACAGTTGGCTGAAGTGTGACAAAAGAAATCTTGGTAGTTATGTGAGTAGCTTAGAAGTGTACAAGACATAAGGGCTTAATTTGAGCACTGAGTGATTGTATTGTTTGGTCACCTGCTGTAACAAGAATAGATAGCTAAATTGAAGTATTGGGGAGAAAAAATGTGTGCTCATTAAAACCACCAGTCTCACTAAAAAGTATATAAAATAATGCAAGAACACAACTTGGAAATAAAAACTAGATCACATGTTAAAACAGCTAAAATCTTCGACACAATTTACTTCTTGGCAAAGAGTGATAATCCATGATCAAAGAACACAAACAATAATAAATTCACTAGTATTGTCTTAAATCAAATGGACTTACCGGAGACTAATTGTAAATAAATATTATTTGCTTTGCATAATAATATGATGATTGTCAGGAACTCAAAAGTGACTACAATCTGTTTTTGAAACATTTCTTGGCATTGATAAGACAAACAGTTCCAAATTTGAGCTCATTTAACAAAATTGGTTGAATACTAGATGTGAGGTGGTTGTCTAGCAGTTTTCAAACGGTTAAATTTGGTTTGGAAAACCTTCCTTTGCTTTAATAATACATTTAATTACCTAATACAGCTGGCCCTGAAAAATCAAAATGTTTGGGAATGCTTATACCAAATTAGTTAAAAGCGTTTCTGTGTTGTTTGGGTTTGAAGTATGACGCAGTCTACTTGAAGAACTGGCAAAACTTTCAGTATAATTACAAGGAAGATATTGTATTCTGATTAGAGCTGATAAGATTAAATACAACACAATATGAATTTTTGAAACAATAAAATCCAGAAGGGTGGAAAGAATAAAATGGAGCGCAAAAGCAACTATTATTATTATTAGCACCACGTCTTACTACCCATTCAGGTTTATATGCACTTACGCTAATGTGTAATGGTAGGGTGATTGTGAGATGAAATGGAGGACCTACAGCTTAATTTGGAATCCGAACCACGGTGGAGGCCTGGCATTCCACACATTCACAAGCTGTGATTAATACACGTCTTGTCAGAGGTGAAAGAAGGGTTTGGCAATCAGATAAATATGTGCCGCGACCGAGGATTGAACCCCGGATCCCCAGCACAGGAGTCCGACATCTTACCCCTAGACCAAAAGAAACTATGAGTGGCTGATTCCGTGGAAGGTAAATTACTGATAAACATCAACCCTATTAATTACTTTTGTCGTCATTCTTGATCAGCAATTGAATCATTTAAGACCTAGATGTTTTCCATTTATTCCAAGCAGTGAAATGAAAGACAGCGACATTTGTCAAGAAGAATATTCCATACTTTTGAAGGATTTTGAAATATTGAACTTGGATCTGTGGTCAAATAAAATGGAAGTGACATGATGGTGAATCCATAAACAACCTTTGCAGACGTTTAAAAATAGAACTGAAAAGAAAAGGTTTGAACGGATTTATGGACCATGTTGATCATGGAGGAAGACATATTCAAGAGTCTATTAAATCTATGGTAGACCGCAGACGGCTTTAAATCAATTTCCTTGTATTTCTTATGAGTGTGAACGTGACTTTTGTGTAATTAACTTAGTAACCACCCAATACACTGTTCTCTGCTTATTATAATGTTGATCATTTCTTTTCATCAAAGTAAATGGTTCACATCTGAATTAATGAGACCCACTAACTTACGATAAGATATGTATTGTTGGTCAGCTATGGAGACAAAATCGCGTAATTTCAGTGAGAAATCTGTTCCTGAGATCAACATATCATATACAATGTGGTCATTGCTTTAAGAGTTCTCACAAAATGGAAAAATTGAATTAAATTATCACTATTTATAGCTTGTCTGTAAAGCCATTGAAATACACCCATAAATGTAAAAATACTTTAAATTCTTAATTTTGTTTTCATTTTGGCATGTTTAAATACGATGTACTTCGAATTGTGAAAGTGGCCATCCATGTACTTTTTTTCATGGTTACACCACTGGTTCCTATTAAATATGTGTACTAAGCACTTGCTTTGTACCGAAAAATAACATCCAAAATGGTTCACTTCCCACCCACTCTTCTTGGGACTTTTTCATTTGTCACCTTGTCTGTCCAACTGATCTTCTCAAGTCTTCTCCAACCCCACATTTCAAAGCTCTCCAAGTATTTCTTTTCCATCTTCCTGAGAGTCCAAGTTTCTGCTCAATACAGCTCAATGCTCTTATTGTAGCATTTCATCAGTTTCTTCCTTAGTTCCAAACTCAACTTTCTGGTCAGGAGTAGCCTCTTCTTGTTGAAAGCTTCCTTGGCCATGACCATCCTCAACCTAATTTCCTTGGTGCCGTAGGCATCCTTTGTCAGCAGACTCCCCAAGTACTTGGACTGCTCTATGTTTTCTAACTTCTGGTTTCCAATATTGATTTTCAGCATCTATTAATTTTTTGAAATCACTATCACTTTTGACTTCTCAATGTTGATCTCCATGCCATATCTTCTCCCTATCTCCACCAGCTTGTTCATTTATTCCTGCAACTTTCTTCTTTATTCTTATCCATCAATGTTAGATCATCTGCGTATTTTATTGTATTGTGAAAATTGAAAAATGACACCTGGACACGGGAATCGAACCCGGGACTTTTGGCTTAGTATGCGAATGATCTAACCACTGAGCTATCCAGGAATCGTCCCGTGCCCAGGGTCATTCTTCACTCATATTTTAAGGCAGAGTATATTATGGACGTGCGGAAATCATTGGCAACAAATGTGTGATTTTATTAATATCACGAGGTATCAGATAACGCAGCCACCTTCAACTTTGTAGTTGGCTTAATGCTGCCACTTATTGTGCTGATGGCGCATCCTCCTATCTTGAAATTGATTCGTCCCTCTAGAGCTTTCCTGACCAGCCACTCTCCATACAAGTTGAACATACTGGGTGACAAACAGCATCCCTGTCTCATTCCACTTCCTATCTCTACGCTGTTGGTTTCTCCATCATTCAGGCTCACCTTCACTCGCTGTTTAATTTCTCCGAGGGACGTTCAACCCCAGATACATTATCAAATGAGTTATATTAGGCAATAACAGCAATTATATTTCTCTTCTCACTTTCACGTATCGATTACAGCGCTTGGTGGTTGAATGTGTCACTAACGTCAGTTCTGCTGTAGTACTATAGGCCTATACGTTTTTACTTCACTATTATAATACATCCCTTTCCGCTAGGATTCAATGATATAAGGAAATAGCTCTAACTGCTATTATATGTTTAGATTTAATATTTATTAACAATTTAGCCCCCCACTCACTATGCTGGCTTTATGTATATATTTAAGGTGGGAATGTAGGGTACAAGAGAAAAGTCCAGTATTTTAGCAGGTTCTACAAAAAAAACATTTGTAGGTTATCAAAAATCAAATATTGCTTCAGTACAAACATAGAGTTTAATTTGATTCACATAGTGATATCAACCAACATCTCTTGAATATAGTGTCAAGGGTGTCCTGGAAATTAATGACAACTTTTTCTCTTCATTTAAAAAGTTTATACTCGAATACCACTATGCTCATGACCTATATTTAAAAACCTGTTGATATTGATATGTGAGTAAAATAAAACTCTTATTTTTCTACTGGAGCAATATTATATTTATTTTGATAAAAAAAAGTTATGTTATTAAAACTGATAAAAGGCTGGCCATTTATCGTGTCCCCTTCATACCCACCTTAATAATATTTTTAGGTGCTGCCTCCCCTAAATCAGCTCCTTTACCTAATTAGAAGGTTGCAAGCTATCCCTGTACTTCAACACTCATGAGTGTCGTTTAAGGAACCGTTTTGAATTGTTTAGGGGGATTTTTACCGTTCATTTTAGTCAGAAAGACTATATCAGTAGACAGCTTACCAACAAGCTTAACATATGACATTAATTCTAATATTACATAGATATAGACAACCCCAACTCCTAGACCTTTACTAATTGGATATCTAGATAAACCCGTATACGTATGTGTGTGTATATATATATATATGTATATATATAACATTTGTTTACATCAACTTGCAAAGAAAACTCACTGGGGGCGCTTAGCTAGTGTATATATATATATATATATACTCGCTTTGCTCCATCCCCAAACCCCCAGTGAGTTTTTTTTGCCAGTTGATGTAAACAAATGCAATTCCAGCATTGTTTTGAACGTAACAACTTAAAGATACCGGTATTGTATTGTATATACCGCACCGACTTTAAAGTTGCTCCACAATATTGAATTATTTTGGGGGGTTAAAAAAATTTTTTTTTAACTTTTTGGAATTTTCCTATCGGTTACAGGCTAGAAATCATAAGTATGCCAAATTTCAAGTTTCTAGCTCATCTGGAAGTGGGTAAAAATTAATGTCAGTGAGTGAGTGAGTCAGCCATGTTGCTTTATAGTAGTAGTAGTAGTAGTATATATATATATTGCACTGCCTACTCCTGCCCATCCAGGCTATCCGCATTTAGCTACACTAATGGTGTAGGGAAGATGAAGGTATAATCTATATGAAATGTACCTGTATTTGCGTAAAGGAAGAGTAAGAAACCATCCAGGAAAAAAAACTCAATATACCTGAATGAGATTATTATAGCCCCTACCTTGCAGACCAATTATACTAAACGACCCTTGGGTGAAATCCGCGGTATCATTGACGAGAATCAAATACAAATATTAAATAGCTCTGATAACGCAAAACAGAATCAAACCAGGGTCTTCTTGGCACTTTTCTTGACCTCTCTGACAGGTAGGGAATATTATTTGGTATAGAATATGACCTCGTACAGACATCAGCATTTAATAGAAGAAACAACCGATGATTAGCTCAGTCAGTAGCTTATCTACCTACTGAGTTAAGGGTCCGGGTTCTATTCCCGACACGTTCGAAAAAAATTATATTAGTGAAATGTGGGTCTCACCTTTCGATATGATAAATAACGGTGGGGGCTGTGTGCTATGTCAGTTCTAGATTTAAGTTAATCTATAAGTCTTGTGCTAATATAATCAGTCGATTCAGAAAGTGCACGTTAAATACCTCAAATTAAATTAAAATTAAAACTAGCAGAAATAATGGAACATTTAATTAGTTAGCACCCAAGGAGGAGGGTAATAGAGATTGTCAGCAGATATTTAGTACCTTGGCTCGATTCTAATCGTTGGTAATAAAATTATAATATTAATTCCCTCTAAGGAAAATTGATTCAATTTGTTTTTAAATTAGGTAAATTCTTGAAGTGAAGGCCAGTTGTATGATTTTGGGTGTTATTCCTGGGATTAAATTAAGGTCGAGTACTAATGATTCAAACTATATATTAAGAAAGTATACTTAAAATATCTAATTATAATTAACATCCTCTGTAGATTGCTATCTACACGTTTAAAAAAGTAAGGAACAGAGGAATATCACCAAGAAGTACATTATATTCTAAATTGACGAAAAGTAATTTTATTTTTAATTGGTACGTTCAAGACACGGGCTGATTACAACTTAATCTAGGTAATGAGGATGAGAAGGGTGATTCAGAAGAAATTACCCTCTTCGCCTCCACCCCTCCACCCCCCACCTCTCCATCCCATCCCTCCAGCCCCGCCCACTATAACAACTCGGCAATAAGTACTCCATCCTTCGAGGTTGCTTGTTTAAACTCCATTCACGGTAGGAATTACTCTCTGAAAGGTCTTTTTACCTACCAATATCCTACTATATAATAGATTTCTAGTAGGGAAAAAGGCCTTTCAGAAAACAATTCCTAGGGTGAACAGACTTTATCTTCTGTTTAAACTTCCCTTCTTCTGACTATACAGTCCAATTTTCGTAGGAAGGGTCGTTTAGGAAGTATATCTATTCTGTAGCCAAAATTGATAACCTTTTACTATTTTATTAGTGTTATTTAATACATAATAATAATATCTAACAAAAATTGCAGTGGCAAATAACATGACTGGACGTATGAATACGTGAAAGTATTCTATAAAATTAAGTTGTGCCTTAACAGACCACACTATGGTAGTATCTTATAAGCTATACGACATAGTGGTACCAGATAAGGTAAGCTTGCTACCATTCAGGTTAAACTAAGGGTGCATATGTACAGTGCACCTCTCAGAGCCGTAGATTGGAAATATTATTTCCCCCTCTTTCCATCTCCATATTATTTATTTCGAACAAACACATTTAAATATATGGTCCGCAACTTTTCTAAACAGTTGGAAAAGCAAAGCTTAGCTTAGCTTTCAGTGTGAACCAGCCTTAATAGGACCATCAGGAAGTTCAATTTTTCAATCTGAATTATTTTGTTTAATATAATTTTGCACCACGTCTTAATACCCGTTTTGGCTAACCACATTTAACTACACAAATTGTATTGGCATTAGGAAGGTAGAATGTTGAGGAAATGTGTCCAAATTTGCATGGAGTAAGATTGGTAGATAGTTAAGGATAAAAACATGTTTACACATGTCCAGGATTTGATTCCCTGCCTTCCGAACACCGCTAAACCAGACAAGAAGAGCTTGACGTCTTAATCCTCGTTCCCACCGAAGTGGGTTAACATATATTTTCCAATAACTCGTATGAGCGAGTTTACTGCACTCAATTCACGTCTTGAAGAACCTTTTAGAACTTAAAGTCTATAAAAAAAATGATCGTGAAGTAACCAACACTGCCAGAAGCTCAGTATATTTAACTTCTAGCTGTCAAAATTGGCACCATCTGTCATAAATGAAACCTGCAGAAACTATTCCATAGTGCGAAATCGTGAAACCTAAACATTAGATTCACGCTTATAGCTTGCCAGACCATTTAAAAATATTTACGGCAGTTATAAATATGCGTTTAGAAGCCCCGAAAATTCTTGAAACAATTGCTTACACTTTGAATTTGATGGTGTTTTGGTAAAGACACAAAATACCCAGCACAATCGGTAAAAAACTATGTTTTGAAATAATTTTCTAATACACAAATCTAGACAAACACTAGAATGTATTACACTAGAAGGCATTCCCAGATGATTTTGTTTGGCAATTAAAAATAAAGCTACTCACTTCGGTGGCCAAATGGTCTAAGGCGTAACTCTCATGTTAGACTAGACTGCTGATGACAGGGAGAACTAAGTTTGAATCCCGGATGGGTGTAAGTCCTGCTGAGGTGGACTTCCTAAAATAGTTTTCTACTCGCCTCCAACGCAAATGTGGGTACACTTCCTATAAATTCAACCTCCCTAACCCATAACTCATTAGTGTAATTAGTACATATGAATATAACCTGAACTGGTGGTAAAAGTAAGACACAGTGCTAAAAAACAAGATTAAACTACGTTGTATAGAGCTAGTAGAGAATTAAAAAATAAATTAAAGAGGTTTTGTCAACACTCTTATGTAACATTTTTGCCGTGAATGGATATTTAAGAAACTATTGATGATTTAAAGATAAATATGACGAGCTTGTGTGCTTTCTTTTCATCTTTTTTACAAACCAATATTTAAAATATTGTAACCGGCCACAAACATATAATTCTATCCACGGCATTTCTTTACTCCCTTCCCCCAATCTGGGCTATACGCATTTTAATTACGTTAAAGGTATGGCTACACGGAGCCGACCCGCACCGCACCGCAAAAGTGCGGAGCAATGCTCTCTCGACGATTCGTCCGCGCCGGTGCGGTGCGGTGCGGCTCCGTGTAGCCGGTCCTTGAGGAAGCTGGAATTTAGAGGAGATGCACCTAGATTTGAGTAGAGATAAAGCGAGAAATCATTCAGGAAAGATCACCCTCAATATACCCAACCATAGTTTGAACCCCAACCTCTCCGTTAACTGCAAACAAGACTAGATGAACCGGACATATAGTTCACGTTCTCGTCGATGATTGTACCAAGTACGTTGTTGTAGAGAGCTATTTTTTCTAAGGGGGGGGTTCAGCTAGAAAATATTACTATACCTTATATAAAGTTTAATACGTATGTATATATCTCCCCTAAGGAGGTCCATCAAACTCCAGGGGAGTGCAGAGCCCACCCTTCCCGAACACCCCCTCTCTATGCCCTTGGCTCTGCCTTTGGTATATTAATTAATATACATATCACTCCAGGGGTAACACCTGATTTAGGAAGGTAATACAGCTGGAACCATGCGTCGTATACTATTGCGATTACCTGGAGTCTTCATTAGAAACAGGTAAAACATTTCACTCTAGTTTGTAAAAAAAATAAAAATAAAAATAATAATAATAATGCGTGTGTAGGCTACATCATTCGTAGTCCAGTTTGTGGAATGATTGGTCAGTTTTACTAATGTACCTTTTCCCAGGGGACGCCCAAATGTACTAATCGTACATCCTTTCCGTGGAGGCTCTTTATATCCCTATGAGATTAGGTGATGGTGATGGTGATGGTGATAGTGAGAATGAGGGTTTGGAACCAGTGGAAACACTTAAACCTAACTTAAGCCTAATTAACCAAACCTTGGTGACCTTTGGGGTAGTTCCCGTTTCGGGAAAAAATACTCAAGGTACCAGACGGGACTCGAGCCCGGGACCCTTAGGCTTGTAACCAGGTGCACTGACCACTACACCACGGGGCCGGTTACTTTGAAAAAATACAACAAATTTGAAAAATAATTATTCTAAAATTAAAAAAA